>VYZV01040462.1:5441-21063 GCA_013401275.1 Pandion haliaetus
AAAGAAAGAGGAGAGGAAAAGGAAATAACCCTCTTTGGGTGTCCTGTACTCTATTTTTATCTCACTGTCAGCTGAATAACCACATCACTCACACTGGATTTCCAAAAAGCTCTTGACATTTGACTAGCTCTATTCACGCTAAAGTCAATGGTAGTTCATTGAAGCCAGTGAGATCAAACTTAGGCCAGCAGTAATCACTTTTGAAAATTTCATCCTTAATGTCCAATAATTTCTATTGACCTTTGTGAGAAGCTTCTCTGGAAGGAAACTTTGACTGTAATGAAACTTGAAAACAAGAGGTAAATTAAGATATATTTTTCTTAAGGCCAAGCTATATACTCATAAGTTTAAATATAACTCTCCTGTAAGCATGTTTTTTTTCAGTGAGAACTATATTCACTGTCATAAGAAAAAGTTTAAGAGTAAATTATCGCATGACATGAAATGTATATGGCTCAATGTAATGTCATAGCACTATAATTCCCTTAAGTTTTGCTCTTGGCAACACGCTTAGCACATGGGCATCAGCCTGGGTAGGGGAAAGTCAATGCACTTGCATCAGAAATTTCATCTGCAATGCAATTCCTTTCTGTTCCACAGGATTGTCACCATTAAACAGTCAATTTTCAAACCCCATATAGTGACTTTGAGAATGGCACTCGAGGACCTGCTGATATAAAACCTATCATTATCAGGTCAATCATTTCCCAAAGCAGTGATAGATATTCAACATTATTTTCAGAGATAAATGAATAGTCTTCATCACAGCTCCTCACCTTGTTGGCAATTTCAGTAAAGAGGCCAAGAGGTGAATAACCTGCAGAACTTGTTCTCTTTTTTTCATGCCTGGGGTTGACTTTTTTAAGTTAAAGACCTTTTGGAGAAAGTTTGCCCTCTCATAGCCTTTTTGCAAAAAGTAGCCATGTATGTGAATTTTGAGCAACCAGCAACACCCATTGCTAAAGGGCAGGAGCTAACCAGGGAAAGGTCATTCCAATTCACAAAGGGCTTTGATATTTCAGAATAGCTGACTTTCTTATGAACTGAAGGAGAACCTCACATTTCAAATTCTTTGTGTAAAAGAAAAAAATGTCATGGTCCTCAGGAAACCCACAAGAAGAGCCATCCTGAAGGTATGAATACTGGAAGGTCTTGGGAGGGTGGCTGTACAGAGGTTCCACAAGTTTTCTGCTTCTCTTATCCTACACATTAAAATGGAAAGCCACTTTGATGAGTAGCAAGATGAGGAGGGGCGAAGGTCTTTGGCAACTGAAGCTCCGATAGCTTCCAAGCCTTCATCTCCCCTTCCATGTAAAGAGGCTCAGTGGAATCCCAAGCAATCCCCATAGCC
The DNA here is from genome assembly GCA_013401275.1 of Pandion haliaetus. Classification (NCBI taxonomy): domain Eukaryota; kingdom Metazoa; phylum Chordata; class Aves; order Accipitriformes; family Pandionidae; genus Pandion; species Pandion haliaetus. The sequence continues at coordinate 6,793 of VYZV01040462.1, forward strand.
AACTAATGGAGAAAACCAGGAGAGGCACCAACCAAAGAGAAGACAACTATTTTAATGAAATCAAATCATAGATTCCAGGACAACTCTGTCAACATTCAACAGTTGTCATAAAACATTTATATTTCTATGAATCATCAACTCCTGAGGAAATAACATTCCTTGGGGAGTTTCCAATGAGGAATGATGAGGATACAACACTTCTAGAGGTTAGGCTTTTATTTTATTTTATTTTATTTTATTTTATTTTATTGCTATTCTATGTTAGCTGCCTAAACATAAATTTAGGGGCCACCTGAGGTAAGGGGACCCAGCTTTAACAATACTTTCCATGCTTATTCATTCTTTAGTTTGTTTTCCATAATATTTTACTAACATCTACATGTATTAGCATACACATTCAATGTCAAATACGAGGTACACTCAGACAATGGGGTTTTTTTTCTTCAGAATTGGGAAGAGAGTGTGGCTCCCTTCTATGCTAGATGGAAATAGAAGAAAAAGCTTTCTAAAAATAAGGCTTTATAAAGATTTCTTCACCAGAGTGATAGACCTCTAAAGATATGGGAAGAAAAAAAAAAGAAAAAACATACCTACATGAGGAAAATTGGGTTTTAGTTGTTATCATATTTTTGTTTAGATTGTTCCCTCTTGCATGTCCAGCAGACAACACATCAATTAGATTTTTAAACAACTCTAAGCAGACTAAGACTTTTATTTTATTTTTTTGAAAGCCCCATTCTTTTGAAATGAAACCGGTCAATATAAATTCCACATGTAAACCAGATCCGTACCCTGCCTGAATCCTCGTGTGGAGGCCTGTCTGTAGCTGTCATAGCCCTCTGACAAAGCCCAGATACTGAGGAATTGACGATGGCCTTTTTTCCACTCTGCTGAGGTTTTCCCCTGCCAGCCCAAGGCTTCCTGCCTTCCCTTCTATGCTCTCTAAATGCCTGCATCAAGACCTCATTCCTTGAAAGAACAAAAGATGCCTGTTTCCTGCTAAGCACCTCTTTAACAAGCCTTATTCTAAATCAACATCATCCATCACATAACTGTGTGATTTATACTTTTCATCTAGGATTGTGTGCTGATCCAGGCACCAAATGCAGACTAAGTTCCCTTAGGGAATGAATTTACCCTTATGAAAGTTTCTCTTCCAACTCCATTTCTCATTAGAATGAGTGTTTCCTTTTTCTCCTTCATTCTCTCCCACATTTTACTGTCTTCCCTCTTCCTTTCATGCATCAAGTACTTTTACCTTACTCTTCCTACATTTAAAAAAATGCTTTATTACAGGCAACCTTTCAATTAACTTTTCTAAGTAAAATGACTGTATTAGGCAAAAGTTTGTGTAGTAGCCAATAAAATGTCAGATATTATTGAATGCAGGCTTCGACTAACCTTGCAACCCAATAAGTTATTATGTGCAAATGTTACAACTTGATTTTGAAGAGAATACACATGTATGATGAAGCCATTTTATGGCTGAGTGATTGATTACAGCATTCTGATCCATCTCGACAAGATAAACTCAGATAAAAGAATCTGCTGATATTTAAGACTTGACAATTTATTATCCAAAGACTACTGTAAAAATGATTTTATAATTCCCTTAATTTAAGTGGGTTTTTTTGAAAGTAATGAAACATATTTTCCAGGGTAACTGACTATGATCTGAAATTCTTCTTGCTAGCTAGCAGTAAATTCCACTAAGAAATAAAAATGAGACAAAAACAAACATTACTGGTTGTCTTAGCTGCTTCTTGAAGCTATTGTGTGAAAGCTAGTCAAGTGGGAACTTGTTCTTCTGTTAAAATTTTAAGCCTTTTATTATGCTTAAAATCTTGTTATGGGCTAAAGGGAAATGTTGTAAATATGTGAAGTCAAGAATTTATTATTAATGAAATTGAAATCTTAACAATAAAACTACACAAATATTTTTAGTTCAGATTTATTTATTCCACAAAAGGAAAATAAAAATACTCTTACCAAGAAAAAAATTTCTCGGTAATATAGCAAAGCAGTTATAATTCTTATACACATGGTAGTATCTATCCCTTTTAAGAGTGTTATGGTCACCCTTCCACTCTCCCTCTGGATCCTATGACACAAGTCTTTCTCAAGCAAGAGAACATCTGGACCAGGTCATCAGTGTTCCAAGTTCTCCAATGGGAAAAAAGTGATGTTAATAGGGTTTCTTCATTCTTCCTCCTTTTTGGGGGGATTGACATGGGCTATTTGTGAATTTTCTAACATCCTTATACACCTTGGTCTTTTTTTCTTGTTTGCAGCCTCATATTACATCCCAGTTTACTATAGATAGTGTCTTCTACACACGTTAGATATTTGCTCTTTGCTGTCTTTGTTACTCCTAAACCTGATTTCACCCAGTTCCAGGTCTTCATTTCTTTCACCATTGGTGACCTGTTTATAGCCTTTGGGTCCAGAACTAGACTGTAGAGCAGGATTTCTTTCTCCTACCTTAACCTATTAAAAGTTAAACCCAATCTTTGATTGAGGAGAGTGAGAGAGAGAGTGAGAGAAGCACTTCCAAAGGTCCAAAAAGGAGCCTAACTTGTATGGGTTGAATTACTTACTGGAGGTCTTGTCTTTCTTAGTTCCCGAGAGTGTCTTACTTCCTGAGAGTTATAACTCCTTCCTTTGGCACCAGCTACAGAGGGAGCTTATACTCCTTACTTCAGCACAATGTTTAACATATAATGGCATGACTATCCCATCAGTGCCCTGTGCTCCCACTGTGGTAATATGGATCCCAGATTATTAAAAAATATGGGAAGTTTATCTGAAAACCATTGCTGCAGTTCACACAGTCTTTCCCCCTCATCTTCAAAATTAGCAAGTCTCTTTCATTGCCCTCAGATTCAACAATTTTAATTTAGTTGAAGAGAAAGCAAATCACCAATCCTTCAACACAAAGAAATTGTCTGGAAAGCTCTTTTTGACTTCTCTGAGAACTGGCTTATTCTGCATTTATTGTTGTATTCAGGTTTTCTGGATTTCAGACAAATATTACCTAAACCGACTCTGGTGATCTGGAAAACAATATATTTTGGTGACATGTCTGCAGGAGTAAGCCAAATTTCTACAGTTGGGATGTTTTTCTTCTATCACTCTTAGTTCTGTTTAGTTTCATTAATCCAATGAAACATATTGTTCTAGAAACAATTAGAGCCAGAAGACTTTGTCCCTGCTCCAACTCATTTTCTCGCCCTAACTTTGGGCGAGATTTTTAATCATTATTTCCTTCTATCTCTAATACATAAAATGGGGAAACCGGTGTAGCCTGATATCAAATATAGCAAATTTCAAGATTCTGGAACCATCTAACTGCCATATGAATAATGATTGGCATGTATTCCCTACACATATAAATAATCATAATAAATTTTTTAATAGGTAATAATGCATTTGCTTGCTGTGCCTATTCTTTCAATGGAGTACAACCAGAAGAACAGCAATAATTGGTATGAGTAATCAAACATCACAACAATGAAAGTTTCAACTGAAAATGAGTACCAGATGCTAAATGAAAAATACTGCAATAAATGGATAATATTAACCTCAAGGTTTGAACAAAGAAGCAAATTCGATTTCATTTCTGAGATTATAATTTTGGCTTTTTTTCTGAACTGGCTAAGATATATCAAAAAACGTTTATCAGGAAAACATAATATTTCATCTCAAAATACTTTCCCTTACCAAAATAATGAAGTACTATCTTTATTCAAGTCATTAAAAACTTGCCTATATGTTTGAATCTAAGACAAAATGTTATAGCAACATAAAAATTATATTACAACACAAATATCAAGTTTTGTTCCACAAATATCAAAAAGGGATATTACAATGCCATCACAATCATTCCCATATTACTTTAAATTGAACTGTGAATTAAATCAATCTTATTTCCTAAAGCTTTTCAATTTCAATGGAACCCTGTACCCCCACTTTATACAATATGTCAACATACAGACATTCTGAATAGATGCAGTCATAACACATGCTCAGTATGTCCTGTTTTTGCCAGCTATGGAAGCTAAGATTTTACTTCATCTGACATTACTGCATGTAAATGCCATGTCTCATTCAGAGGCTCTGTCAGCCATGTCTGCTCTGTCACTGGGCAGCCTGAGACCATATTCGGCAATTCACGATACAAGGCTAGATCACCCTCTGGAGAGGGTCAGATCTCTCTGTGTTGGCTTTAGGTGGAACTTTGACCATCTAGTCTCCTAATTTATAACCTTGTTTAGGCTTTAACCTTTGGTAAGAAGAATATAAGATCATTATCTCAAATTTTGAAGATTTCTAGTGATTTATTTTGGTTTTGGATCAGTATCGAAGGTCATCAATTTAGCTACAGAGAGTGTCATCATGGAACTCCTGGGTTATTTGGAAGTTAGCAAGACTATACCAACATTCATAAAGTAGATACATCCTACCTTTGGAACAATTATCCAAGATAATTTAACTACCTGTTAGTGAAAGTTTAGTTTTCCACCCACTAAGGATATCCAAGAATAGCTAAGGGGTTTGGTGATGTTGGTGTTGAGCACTTGGGCAAAACAAGCTGGGGCTTAAGGTAATCTTACTACCTTGAAAAATTTCTATATAGTTTTAAAAAAACTCCTATATAATACTTCTATTCAGTTCAAATATATAATTGCATTTCATTACCACCTGGAAATGCACAACTGTTTTGTCACGCTTTCAGTTTATTTTGAGGCAAATCATTCTCCCAGTCCCAGTTCACTGAATGTCTGTCTCTCTCATTGTGAGTGAAGCTCAATATTAAAGCTTTAAATTCTGGTGAAGAAAATTGTCATCCTCAATTCATCTCATCCTGAGGCAGCTCTATATGGAAGGAATACAACTTCCACTGCCTTGTCTTGGCCCCTGATCTGGTGGATGTGCCTTGCTCATTAGGCTGAAAGAGGTGTAGCCGTTTCTATTTACAGGGTGTTTCTGGACTTTGGTGTGCAGGGACGCTGGATGCTCTCAAGACTGGAGTGGTTTTATGCAGGTCAAGAGCTTTCTGATTCTAGTCACTGTTAACAATGAAAGTGGAGGCACTTCTGCATTGTTCCACCAGCTGGGCACTGACTGCCTGGGGAACAGCTTTGCAGAAAAGGACTTGGGGGGCCCTCATAGAGACCAAGTTGAACATGAGCCAGCAATGCACCCTTGCGGAGATGGTGGCTAACCACATACTGGGCTACATTAGCAAGTGCATTGGCAGCAGGTTGAGGGAGGTGATTATTATTATTCAGGACATGCTTTAGTGGGTTTAGTGGGAGTGGTTGATGGTTGGACTCGATGATCTTAAAGGTCTTTTCCAACCTAAATGATTCTATGATTCTATGATTCTATTCCATTCAACACTAGTGAAACCAAACCTGGAGTACATCTCCCCTATATGAGAAAGATATTGAAAAACTTAGGCTTGTCTAGCAGAGAGCTACCAAGATATATTGGTGCCCAGAGCATAAGACATACAAGGAGAAACTGAGTGAGCTGGTTGTATTCAGTCTTAAGAAAAGCAGAATAAGTAAATGTCATTAAGTATGTGTTAGGTAGGTAAAGAGGTGGTGGAGCCAGACTCTTTTGGGAGGTAGACACAGAAAGGACAAGAGGCAATGGGCACAGGTTACAGGAAGTGAAATTCTGATTAGAAATTGGGAAAAAAAGTCTCACAATCAGGGTGGTCAAACTTTAAAGCAGAGGCCCACACAGGAGGTGAAATCTCCATTTCTGAAGATACTCAAAAGTTGGCTGAACAAGGGCCTAAGCCAAATGATGTAACTTTTAAATTGCCCCAACTTTGACCTATGTTGACCCTTCAGGAATTCCTCACATCTGAGATTACTCTATGATTCTCTGATCTTAAACGTGGGAAGCTGGAGTTCAGAAATCAGATTATCTGGCCTCACAGGTACTGATTCAAAGGTCTAATTGTAGATGCTCTACTGAAAACCATAATAACCATTAATATAACCATAAAACCCATATGGATAAATTCTGTCCGTAACAAAATAAAATTTGAGCAATAGTTAATTAAATAATATATAAAAAAAACCCAAACCTTTTTTACTTTCATTTAAAAAAACCCCAAACAACAAACCTCTCAGGAAGATTTTAAATATTATATTAAATAAATAAATAGCAACCTATGTGATCTACAGTTTAATCCTTAAATGAGCTAATTTGTAAATAAACTAGTCAAGCCTTTACAAAAAATCCTAGAAGACTGAATTGAAAAAAAAAGGTTTAGAAGGCAAATAGTTTTTGAAATGTCTGGATGACATCTGAAAACAAAACCAACAACAAAACCAAGGCCAAATGACTGATGTTCCTTACCTCTTTAGGATCAAGACAAGGAAGAGAATTTGTGCTTCTCGTCTGGGATCACATTCTTATTTCCTCTCCAGCAATTCAGATTCTCTCTAATGTCTAGTTTTGCAGGAGTTCAGGGCAAGTGTCTCTACTGCTTCATAGCCTTGCAGCCTGTAAAGGATATTTCAGCTGATCATTTATCTCTCAAGGCAGACTGTAAAAGAACAAAGGACCCAAATCAGAAGGAAATTTCTTTTTACATTTTTTGACTATGGGAAGGGGGGACCTCTAGCGATTTTTGGGACCAGGACCAGGAAAGAACACAAAGGAGTTGTATTTTGCCTTAGAATTATGTGACTTCTCTCAGGTGACTTTGAATTGTTTCTGCACCTTCTAGTGGGCAGTGTGTTCAGTGGCACCCTTCCATTGCTAAGTTCTACTGCTTGTATAACATTTGCTGACACGGATACATAATCCAGCAGTTCAAAAATATTCTGAGATATCTGCACTTATTCACAATAACAACGTGTATCTTGCAAAACAGAGTGTGAAGTAAGGAGAATGAGAAACATTGTCACCTAGTGACCAGTATTCTCCAGGTCTCAGTGTCCGGAGTTCCATTAAGAAGTTATGAAATGCCCTAGTAGTCTCATTTGGGCTCTTATTATGCCATCGCAGCTCTTCCCAACTCCCCTCTGGAGTATGACTTTGTGGCAAGGTTTAATACAGGAGACTGTATTAAACTGTTCTTCAGTGTAATATTCCAGAGCCAAAAGAACAGACAGGAGTACATACTAAAAAGCCTGTGCCTAAGAAATTCAGAGCACCCAGTTCTGTGAACAGATGTGAAGGTCAGTGCTTTCTGACGTGCTCTTGGTTTTATATGCAGATGAAGTAGGAACTAATATTTACTCTATCCATACATCACAGCCTAGAAAGGCTAAGACTGGCAGGTGATCTTCAACCCCATGCAGAACTTCAACCTTATCCATTCAAATTATGCTTTTTCTTGGGATGAGGACAGCTTTTTTTACAGTTTCATGGGGTATGGTAAGTCTCTTGGAGAAACAAGCTCTGCTTTCTGTTGCATGTGCCGGCATTGCCTTCCTCCTAGGACACAGAAAAATCCACAACCGCGCCGCCCCTGCTATCATATGTACTCACAGCCAGGGAACTTGTTTTGAGATGTAGTTTCCAGCCTCTCAGTTCTATCAGAACCGTATTGGACTTTCCTAATCTGATGTGAGGAATCCCTTGGCACCTCTCAGATTCTCGTTAGGAAAGAGTGAACCTGTCATATAGCTTCATGGACATTCACCACATCCATACTTCAACTAATATTGTCTTCCCTGTGAATGATACCACTTTATCATGGCTGTCTGAAGACAGAACTTTTTACTTCCCAGGGAGGCAGTTATAAAGACAGGCTCTTAGTCTTTTCTGGCCTGGAAGGGGGAGAACCAACAAATGCTGCATTTACTAGGAATATGAGACAGAATTTCTTCAAGGCAGTAAAGGCATTTAACATGCTCATCTGTCACTAGAATTTGACTGTCACAACAGGGGCAAATTTTTACATCTAGGGATTTTACAAAAGCCCTGACTGTGGAGAGGTTTAATAAATGTCCCAGACTGGGTAAAGAAAGATGTGTCAAGTTATTAGTTCTGATCAAAACAAAAAAAAGAATATAATACTAGTTCTACCCTGTAGGCCACATGGCACACTGGAAAAGGGAAATGTCAGTCAAAATGAGGGAGCTAATGGCTCCAATGCATTTAGGTGTTCTGTGGCAAATGGCCCAGCATGTAGACGGTGAACGACTCCAAGAGTATGTCATAACAGAAATACTTTACACAGCAGTTGTGAGCATCCATAGTGCTAAGCAACACAGTAAATAGGAGTCACGATGATTAGCCAATAGGTAAGCATCTTTATCCAAACCTATCACCTTAGACTCCTTTTATAATTAAGGGAAAGGGAGATCAGTATATCCAAAGAATGGTTCATATCATCCAAAACCAGGTAGCTAAGGTAGAAAGCTGGATTGCCATCTAGCCATATCACCTTTCCTTCAATGACTGTTAAAGCCTAAACTGACCTGTACATCTAAGTTCAGATGCTTAAATGTACGTGATAAAAATCACACCAATATGACTCTCACAATAACACCAGTCATTTAACTTAATGATGGAGTGAAAGAGTCAAAGAGTGTAATAAAACAGCCATAATGCTGGTCATTTCTCAAAATGTCTGAAAATTTCAGTTATTTCATGAAATGACTGCTTTCACCATCTGACTGCGACATACAGCTAGAATTAGAAATGAACAAGCTACAACCACGTTCTTGGTTACTGCATTTGTATCTGAGCACAGTTGTTCTCTTACTGTGGCTAAATCCTTATGTAGGTTCTTATCAGGAAACTTTGCTATTGCAGTTCCTCTTTAGCAGATAACAATTTTTGCTGTTCTGTTCTTTTTTCTCCCTATTGTTACCAAAATAATAATGATTATAAACATCACTTTAAAAGCATGCCATGCTAGGGATGGTTGTGCTGCAATATATCATTCTGAACCCTACCGTATTCATTTATGGTGAAGCATTTTATATTAATGTTTCCATTGCTTATCACAGACACTGGCATTATAAGTGCTTAAGTCAACTCAGCTCAGTTATTTATTAGAATGGGTTTCACTGCCATTTCCTTGAGTAAAATCCTTCCTGTCCCTATTCAAACTGGTTTAATCCTGCCAATCACTGTCTTTACCCATCAAACAATTCAGTCCATCAGCATTAAATAAATTAATAATATATTGGATTCCTGTTAATTAATAATTATGCTTTTGAGACTTGCAGCTTCTTAGGTTTATGTGCACAGATTAAAAAACCAGAAAATTTAGAGCAATTAGAAACCAATCTAACACCTGAACATCCAGTCACACATGAGTTGTTAGAAACCGTGACCTTTGAATTCCAAGTTCAACTTTTGTTGGCTATTCTGATTCTTCATATTCCATGCAATTTCCAGAAATATGCTTTCTGTTTAAGGCCTTGACCTTTGCTGATAAGTATGAACTAGTCCATGGCGGTGTTCATAAGAAGCTGTGCTTCCCTGTCTTTCTTGGAAACTTACCTGTGCATCAGTTATTATTTATCCATAGTGAACAACTCAGGTGGCAGCAGTGAGACCATGGGTTTTTTACCTGATCCTTTACCTGTAAGCTGCCTTCCTTAGGCTACTCTTGAATATGCATTTTTTTCTCAGGTTTCTTTTTTTGAGTGTCTCCCAACAGAGAAGATTTTGCATCAGCATCTTCTCTGTTATACGCAGAAACTCAGTGGAGCTGGACTACTTCATAGCAGCTCATGGTTTGGCCACATGTTATTACTTCACCTACCAAACTCATATATGTAATTGGGACTAATTCCTTGTTTAGTGGTTACTTGAATGTATTGACACTAAAATGTGTAACAGGCTGCAGCTTAGAGATATCCTAGAAAAAAATGGGTTTGAGAAGGAATTTGTAGCTATTACAAAAAGAGAGACAGAGAAAGATCACACACAATGCTTAGCCAAGCTCTGTCTGGAGACAATATGATAATCTTTACCCTCTAATTAGCTTCTAATCTGGGGTCCAATTTATGTGTGAGCAGTTGAATTTGACAGTGACCAAACAGAATTCCACTAAATGAGGGGGGTCAAATGAAGTTTCACTTTGAGGATTCATGTAAAAAGAACTCTGAGTCCTGGATTTTGTAGGATTATCTTCAAATCACTGTTTTTTTCAAAGCTATATATATATATCTTTAAATGTAGATGGACTTGCTTCTCCTTTTTCTTATCTTTTTTTTTTTTTTTTTTGGTCTGCATCTTGAGGAATTGTGCTAAAAATGCTGCCTTGAGTGGAGAGGTGTAAATAAAAATCCAGTGGTATTGTAGTCCATGGTATGTCCTATTTTGAGGAAAAAATAACTACCAAGATGCATACGTTGTTTGACAGCTAATCCTAACAAATTGACACTAATTGATTTTTCACTTGGCTGGTAGACCCAAAAAGATTTTTCTTTTCCTCTCTGGAAAAAGCAAAAACAAAAACAAAACAAAAACTTGGAGAGAAACAAAATACCAATTTCTTTTGTTTTCAACTCTCTTAACTTGTTTGAAATTACTGAAGGAGTTTTTGAAAAAATGAAAGTTTCATTTTTGCTTGTAAATACAGAAAGGAAATAATGTGACTTTGCCCATTCAGGAGGCATGAAATTCTTTCTGTTCATTATGTTTCAGTGTGCAAACAGTTCATATACTGCAGCATCTTAGCCCATGGGCTGATAACCCATCCTGTCCCCATGGTCCTGCCTGGTCCTCCTGGGGCTGTGTCTGACACTGTCTACTCCCTCTGAGCCTCATCATTCCCCCCACCCATAAGCTCAGCCTAGCCCTGTCACCATGGTCCAGACAGATCATGGTGAAAAACAGAAAAAGATCTGTTATGTGATTTTTTGGTGATATATATTGGGTTAACTTATTGCAACATGACAAAGATACTAAAATCAGCTTCAGAAAGCATCTACATATGTGTATAATACAAAGCCTGTGAGATAATATCACCAGTACTAGCATTTATATGATTTAAGCTAAGGGAGTGCTTAAGATCTTTGCTGGGTAAAGAATTATAAGGAAAAAAAAAAGTGGAATTAAAAAAAACCCCTAGTAGTATAGTCTAATAGTAATGAGCACAATCTGATAGAAAGTCATACTGAAAGCTCAGCAGAAGAGGAGTTTTCTAATATATCAAAAGGCATGATAGTTAAGTTTACTATTTCCTTGAGAAAGCAGTATTAAAAGAACAAATAAACACAGTTGCTCCATGAAGGACTGCTTTCAGAGCACAAAAAGAATACTAGTTCATAGGGTATGTGTCATTACTTGTCAAGATCAACAGTAATTGATTTAATTTTATCCAAGAGAAATCCTTTGGAAAAGTACTGAAAATCTGAGGAGGTAACAGAAAAGGAGGAAAATTAGTATAATATTGATTTTTTAAAAGAAAAAAAGAAAAAGAATGATCATGGCAGTTATCACTTCCTAGGCCCAGCTGAAAACTGCACTGAAATAATGGATCATGTAGAATAAAATAATAATTAGAAAACTTCTAGGTAATTTTATGAACACAATAAGCACTGTGGGCTTATCAAATGAAAATACTGGAGAGACTTACAGCTTGAATCCTCACTGCATTGCACCTAATATAGCTTTCAGTATATACACAAAGACAGAGAAAAACAGATTTCTGCCAGTAGTAAGTCAAGAGTTTTCTCTGAATTGCCTATAGAGCCATCCACAGGAGGTGTCCTGAAGCTGTGGGAGGAACCTACATGAAAATTACTCTGCTGTGCATTTTGATAAAGCAGTTGAACATGCGTTTTTCAAAAGAGAAACGTGTATCACAATTTTTGAGGCATGTCATTGTTCAGATGCTAAAGAAAAATGTCTTGGGTTCCTGGTATAAAAAGGGAGATCTTCTGAAGTGCTGAAAACAGCCAGGTGATTGTACAAATGTTTCCCAGACTTTTAATTTTCACTGTAATGCTGTTTTGTGCTCACCACGAAATTCATTTGGAGTGCATCCTTTGTTTTGGACACTGCCATAGCCCTTGTAACATTACTTCATGCCACTACAATAAAGAATGAGTCACATAGCATGTATATGACTGTATAGGAGCGAGATTTTAGAGAGACTTTTGCTGTTCACCTTAGCTGAGAATGTCAGCAGTCAACCTGAGCCTTTGCCTGAAGGTGTAAACCCATGCTGGCAAAAATGACACATACTCAACAAGTTCTTCCCCACCCCACCTCCAAATGAAAAAATACCTAAACCATAGCCAAGTGGCATCAAGCTTTTGCAGCTCTTCCATCTTCATATAGAGTGCTTAATTATTTGGATTGGTAAGAAGCAGACTGGCCTGAAATGAGAGCTTCATAAAGAAAAAAAATTTTGCACTTAAATTCCACCTTAAACCTCAAGAATTGGAAAGCTTTACAGATATTAAACAAGTCATCCTTAATCATGTAAACTTCTCAGCTGAGTAATTCTACCAAGGTTGATAAAATTATTCTCAGGGTTAAGTGTTACCTGCTGAAATAAAAGTGATCGGGACAAGGCCTTTACTTTCACCACCCTGCTCTGAACTACAGAAGTGTTATTAAGGGTCATTATTAATCAAAATCTCACAAATGGGGAAACTGAGCCATCAAGAATTGATTTATTAAAAGTCATAGAATAAATCCTGTCTGCAGAAGCTAGATGAAATTATTTCCAGCCCTTTTCTTTAAACATGAGATTAACATTTCCCAATGTAAGAAATTTATGTGCATGCAAAGTTTCTTAGAAATATAGTAATAAGTAAATAAATAAATAACTGTACATATGGGTATATGAGATTTTGGGGTTTCCAAAGCAGAGGCCTCTCTACTGCTTTAACTGGATCCATGCTAACTGGTTAACAGTGGGAATGTACTTGGTTGAAAAGACTTTTTGATTAAGGTGTACTCTGTGCCTATATGTTTGTTGGTAAGAAAGAAAAAGGTAATCATTTACTTTTCAATTAATTTTCAAGGCCATAAGAAACTCCACTTGGATGGTTAGCTGCATTTCAGTGTGTGACGGGCCTATGGGGTACAAGAAATACATTATAAGCTGGATGGAAAATAAGCAACTGCTAACAACAGATAGACTGTTTGGTCTAAGATGGATTGAAAGTGAAAATTACTCTTTCATGAACATAAATAACCATTTAGGTAAAAGATCTGGCAACAAAGGGCTCAAAGGAAGGAGCTCATAGAGAGTAGGAGACATTTTAGTTTTGAGTTTCTGAACTGCAACTTCAAAATAGAAATAGAAAGACCTAAAAATACATCCAGTTAAATCTCATTCCCCTTCTCCAGGTGTAAGTTAACTATAATTCCTGTAAAGTATTTAGAATCCTTATGGTTGTACAGAAAAATAAATAAGAACAAATATGTTTCAGAAGACTGATCAGGGGTGTGTTACACTATATTTTTACTTACAAAGAAAGACATCTCTTTCTCATCAAGGAAAAAAAAAAGAAGAGAAAATGAATGAAGATAATTTCATTAACCAACCAACCAATGAAACGCTATCCCCCTTCACTCTAAACAAGGAGGGAAGAAAGCTTGACAAAGTTTAACAAAGGACCACTCTTTGGTGTAAGTTGCTAACTCTGCTGATTTACAGTAGTTGAAAGACACAGTCTGATATAAAGGAGAATAAAAAACCATAATGACAATGAGCTTTTATATAGACCTCAAAGATATTTCCTAAACTTTGTTCTCTGGGAAGCACCTGGCACAGTCTGGGGGCTGCAATAACCTAAAAAAGAACTAAGAAAGCATCAGTTCTGTAGAGTCACAATGACTTGCCATACAACATATGGAAGATGGAGGAGCCTTGGTAGAAATGTTGATCACTGGATGGTTAGGAAAGAAAATCAATAACATATCCCTAAGTCATATTAGAATGTGCAAATGCTGATAGTATTGCAAATCAACATGTAATACTGTAGCATTAAGTTTTAGCTTGTAGGTTTCTTAAGGAAGCTTTAGGTTGTAAGCTCTTTGGAACTTAGGGATAAGCTCCTTCTCTGTTATATGCACAAGCCAGCACACTGGAGTTTGCCAAAGGCATGGGGCTTTTCAGCAGTAACGTACTACAAACAGTTTTGTGGTGATATCTTTAACCCCATCCAAGACAATTATAAGTTTTGGGTAAGTCATATTTCTTTGCTGCACTAGTGCAGTCCCTCAGCCAGCACTCAGAACATAGTAATAAAATACAATCAATGACTACAATATTCTGCTCTGTACTTGCAAGCATGAATCCTGGGAGATGCTAGATAA
>VYZV01040462.1:22239-53488 GCA_013401275.1 Pandion haliaetus
AAACGAATTTTATTCTGTAATATTAACGTTTAAGGCTATGCTCTTCTGGCATATTGATTCTCCATAGGCAGAAGGACTCTGAAATGGAAACAATTTTAGAAATGTAGTTTTCAGTTTCCTTAATATTGTATGTTCCTGTTATAAAAGAAAATGGTTTTTCCTTCACCCTTCTCTCTTTCTTTACTATATATACATTAGTCACAGGAAAGTGGGCCAAGTTTATCTCTTGTACAAGCCCAAGGACCTTACATCTCTGTGAAATTTCCACAACCAGCTTGTTTCTTAAATAATTAAATGCCATCACGTCTTTATTTATAAATATTGCAATAAAATCCTGGCCCAAACTCCGGATTACAATCAGGGTTTCTTTTTTCATTTTTCATAGAGCCCACACACACAGGGCAACAACTGAGTCAGGACATCAGTTAACCATATGCTTCACTTGGACTGTGCACATAATAATTTGAGCATTGAGTGCTTATAAAAGAAGGAGTTAAACATATGCTGAAATATTTCCTTCATTTGTGTAATTGGGGGATGTTTGGGCAATGGAAAGGTGAATCTTCAACTGCTTTGGAACCAAAATCTTGTATTTGAATGAGCACTGGGGATGAGAGTTGGAGAGCATTATGGAATTCTGGGGAACTAAATTCCAGACCTCTAAAGTTGAGGCTGGAATTGTGATGGCAGCTAAAATCTCCTCACATCTCTACATCTGGTGCCTCTACATCGTGACTAACATACATGAATGCTTCCACTGCCAGTGCTTCTAGTGTGTGACGTGGTTTGAAATCTGTTTTTCCCTATTGGGGAACAGAAGGTTTGGGTCTCCAGCTCTGTCAGTTTGACACCTCTTGACAGCACAGACCTCCCTCTTTGGCACTGTATTTCTTAGCTTTTCTGTCAAACATCTCTGGCTTTTTGAAGAAAGAAATCACTTAATTCATTATGGCTGAAATGTAGTCCTCTACAGATTGCCAGCATATGATCTGTGCAACCCTAGGTCACTGTCTGTCAGGATCTAACGACACAGGGCCTTCAAAGAGGACTTGGGAGACATTTTAGAGGTGAATGGATCTTGTTCTGGACCACTGCCTACAAGAGAACTTCAGCGCAGGGCAAGAAAATGCACATGAAATAATATGACAGATTTGAGCCAATGCACTTGATTTATATAACAGCTACTGATAACCCACAGAAGGTCTCTAAGCATGGCTTATCACAGAAGATTATGTAAACAGGAACACTTGATAGACAGCTGTCCTCTTGAGCCAATAAAAAGAACAAATGTAGTTTGTTTATAAACTCTGCTAAAATGAGATCTAAATGGCATTAAAAGAGAAAAAAAAAAAAGAAGGCCTATTTATAAACTCTGCTTCCACACTCAGTAAAAGTCTGCAGGCTAAAAGTGTGAAAAGCCTTCCACCATTCGGGTTTGCAAAACACATGGAAAAATAAAGATCTGTGTATTTACAGAAAATATCTCAAACTCTCAGGCTGCTCTCAGTGCCCAGGCAATGATCACAGTTGACGAGTTCCATGGTGTCACTGTATGACTCGTAATGTCAAGCATCCATCTTGGCTCAAAGATTTCATACATCCCTGCCTGCATATCACTGCTGTGATTAATTCTGTAATTCACAGGAAGAGGAAATGCCGTGTACGCAAGGCAATAAAAGTTAGGTGGAAGGAAAATTGGTTCCAGCTCTACTTCTGCAATGCTGTGGGAAAACGTGATTCTTTACACCCATCTATTAATTGTGGCCAGCACCAAATACATATCTCTGAAAACTTACTCCAAGATGTAATTGTGCAGTTTTGAAACATCACACACTCTCACACAGCATCCCAGTTCCTCCAGCTGAGTCACCAGACAGATCATGGTACAAAGCAGCTCCTTACAGTTTAACCTTTTAGTCATGTAGTGGTGCTGTGAGCAAGGTTAGACACTGAGTTATCCACAGCCCATTCCTGTATGCTTGCTCTGGAGCTCACAGAACAGGTTAGGGTGACTTCTGTTTCAAGGGTGACCCATGTTTCCATGTGATTTTTTTACCATCCATGCTTGGCATTATTTTAAAACGTGGCTTGACCACATCTAAGTTAGCGACGACTGGGAAAAGGCAGAGCAGCAGAAGAGACACCAAGTAAAAAAGATGCAGATTTACATCAAAGGATCTGGGAACTTAGGAAAAAAAAAAGTGTTCTCATTCATGGCAGAAATAAAACAGTGCCCTTTTAAGTATCTGGACTGTGGAGTAATCATTGTCCCCCAAACAAGTTTGCTATGTCTTCTTTTTAAAGCAGGTTTTGTTATGGCTTCTTTTTAAAGCAGGTTTTGTTATGGACTGTTCTTTGCTTAACTGAGATATGTTAAAGTCATGATAGATGCCTTATTGGGACAGCTCTCAAAGAACTGATTTAACCAATGTTAATGAACAGTAATGCCTGATGCTTAATCAACAGAGTATTATAGGGGGGAAACCAATGCAGAAGAGATGTGTATTTAACGTATGCCAAGTGATTAAATGGTGATTAACCAGGGGTTGAAATTCTGAGCTCTGGACTTTTAATAAAATGTCAAATAAAGATTAAAAGGAAGAAGAAAGAGTAGTCAAAGAAGAAACTCAGTAAGCTTCCATTTTATTACTGTCTTTTTATTCAGTGTAGGGGTTTTTTAAGTCCTGTATATTTGTACTCTCACATAAAATCCTGTAATAGAGATGGACATTTAGGATGCAATATTCAAATGCACTTAATGGATTTGAAAGCCTGCCTGTTATCAGGTTATTTTCCACGTTGCCTAACTTGCAATGCATTAAATGGAATCCTAACTATTTACAGTTACCACTTTAAAATATAAAGAGATAACTTTGTTACATTATTTGTCTTAGCTATATTAAAACTCCACTGCTAAACACTTAGCTTCACAAACCACTGATCACATTCTGCAGATTTTATTCAGCTTGGATAACAATTACTTGGGAAAGTAGCGTTACTGAAGTCAATGGACAGAGGTGTCGATGCTACTGTGCCATGAATATGGCTCGTTGAATCAAAACCTGTGGTAGCCAAACTACTTTACTGACTCCAGAGGACTTACTAACACACAGTGGAAGATCTCAAGGTGGTCTTACAGTCCAGAGCTGATGATTCATGCCAGGTATTATCACCATGCTTCGAGTGCCGTTCAATCGCAGTCCATCTTGTCAGATGCAAAGGATTTCATTTCTGGAGAGCATCACATGATAAGTTTTAACTCCTCTTTTGGACAGGCAGAAGTGGTAGGTACCTTAAACCAGTGTGGAGTAGAAGTTCCTCTTCACAAAAAAGAAAACAATAAGAAGTAATAAGATACCTTCACATTTTTCCTCAGCCTCAGGATTGAACAATCATGGGGGCTTGAAAAAACAGGTTCCAGCTACCCTTGTAGTGCTCTGTATTACTGTGCAAAGGTGGAAAATTACTGCTCAACAGTCCATGTGCAGCTGCTTCACACTGCTTCCCAAAAGTTTCACTGCAAAGGGAGAGGAGGAATATTAAGCATCTTCTCCCAAGTGATGCTCCCTACTATGGGAACTGCTGTGGTAGGGTGATGAATTTACCATGAAGTTGCCATGCCAAATGGATGCTGAAGGAAACACCATCTGCAACTGAGGTTGTACAGTGAGTTGGACATGAAATTAAATGTGGCCTTATTGAATTAATTCTCCATTTTTAGAGTATTTCAGAAGAAAAACAAAGAAACAATTAAAAAAACCCAACAAAACAAAAAGATAGAGAGAAAATTGGTAGTTTCATCATCTAGACTTTAAATTGTCATGATCATTTTACCAATACTTAGTTTCTGCATATAGTCTGCTGCTTATATCTTCACTGCTCTTACTGTAGCTGAAGACTGATTTTTAAAAGGTTTTAATTGCCATAATGAAAATCAAATTCAGTGAAAGTGAAGGTAGCTCAACACCTTTGAAGATCAGGCCATTATGAAGTTATTATGTCATAGTTGATGACACTGCCTAAGTCATTTCCCAGGTAGCATTACACTGCAAATGTCCATGCATTTAACACAGTGGTAGTTAAATGCATAAGTATTCTTTGGCAGAGAAAGAAAATAATCAAACCAGCTAGCAAATCTTTATGCTGTGTGGTTTTCTACCAATTCAGAAAAGCCTGGACTGCAGAATATTCCGGTGATACTTGTTAATTTTCATGAGTGTAAAGAATGAATGACTATAAACACTCTTATCAGGCAGTGAAATAGGTACTTTTTGAAGCTGTGGCATGGACTGTCTAGTTATTCTACTGTATTCCTTGCTTTTCAGATAACTGAAAAAAAAAGATGCTTTCTCAAACATGGGGAATCTTACCTTTATTTTATTTCTTGCACCAAACTTATCCCTTGGGGTTGCAGAAGGATTCAACCTACCTTCAGTTTGAAAAGTGGGGAACTTGCCCCTACAACTAATTCAAAGAAATGCCACAGTAGGGGTCTGCCAGGTCAGGTTAAAGCCAAGCATAAAGTTTTTCTAGCAAGAGTATTAAATGAAAAACAACCCTTATCATGATCTTGAGGGCCTTCTTTCTACTTTTGACCATTCACAGCTCTCTATATTTCTTTTCTCTCACAATCTGGATCAAACAGATTCCAGCATCTGGTTACTGGAGCTCACAGAAATCACTTTTTTATAAGGGGTCTTTAGGTAAACTACTGACCAATCTGCCTCTAATCCAAGATCAGATGCAAAAAAGATAAACACAGATATTGTCACTAAGAAAATGATAATTTCTTATCCATAAATTTGCTTAAAAAATGTGTGTTATGGATTTGTGTGGCACGGGCATTTTTTTTGGTAGTGGGGAGGGGGCTGCAGAGGTGGCTCCTGTGAGAGGCTGCTAGAAGCTGCCCTGGCTCCCCTGGCCCAGGCTGAGCCCGTCAGTGACAGTGGGAGTGCCTCTGGGAGAACAGATTGAAGAAGGGGAACCTGCAGTGGGTAGGGGGATTGGAACGTAAGAGGAACCCCTCCGCAGATCCCAAGGTCAGTGAAGGAGGAGGGGGAGGAGGGGCGCCTGAGGAGGCTGATGGCCCTGCAGCCTGCGGTGAGACAGCAGGCTGTCCCTCTGCAGCCCAGGGAAGGGAGCAGGAGAGCGGAGACCCCCCAAGAAGGCTGTGACTCCATGGGAAAGCCCGTGCTGGAGCAGTGTGTGAGTGGAGAGCAGCCTGCGGAAAGGACCCATGCCAGGGCAGTTCGGGAAGAACTGAAGCCTGTGGAAAGGCCCCATGCCAGAGAACTTTGTGAGGAACTTCAGCCCGTGGAAAGGAACCACATTGGAGAAGTTGGTGAAGGACTGTCTCCCGTGGGAGGGACCCCACGGTGGAGCAGGGGACGAGTGAGGAATCTTCCCCCTGAGGAGGAAGGAGCGGCAGAGACGATGTGTGGCGAGCTGACTCAACCCCCATTCCCTGTTCCCCTGCGCCGCCGGGGGGAGGAGGTAGAAAGAACAGGGAATGGAGCTGAGCCAGGAAGGCGGGAGGAGTAGGGGGGAGGTGTTCTGATGTTTAGTTTTCCTTCCTAATACCCTTGTGTTTTGTTTTTGATTTGATTTGTAGTAAACTAAATTGATTTTGTTTCTTCCCCAAGTTGAGCCTGTCTTTTGCCCGTGACCATAAGTGGGGAGTGATCCCTCCCAGTCCATGTCTCGACCCATGAGCCCGCCTTTGGATTTTCTCCTCATCCCAACGTGGCCAGGTGCGGGGGTTGGGGGTGAGTGAGCGGCTTCGTGGTGCTTTGTTACCGGCTGGGCTGAAACTGAAACCACAACAATGTGTCTTTCATCTTAATAGTTAGGTCCATTTTTCTATGCTTTGCAACTGCAGTCCTGCAAACTTTATTTTGATGAAAACTTACTCAGCTCATCTTGACTGCTTGCGTTCTACAGCTGGGAATATACATGTAACACTGCAGTGGAGAAGTGATGAAATCAGAGAAAGAAAAAAGTTTATTGAACATAGCAAGAGTATGAATAATGTTACCTTTGCCTACTCACATCGTTGATTCCTGTTGCTCCTTCTTTTCCAGTGGGTTTCTCTCACTGGACTGTGAATTTTAATAGAGGGAACCACTGCCATTAGAGTCTTGATTATTCTCTCTGGTCTTAATTTTGGACACATTGGGGGATTGTGTTCATGCGGTCCCACTGGAAACAGCTTTTTGAAAAACTCTGTGTTGAGTTGCTTATTACATTGATGAAAATCAGCCAGAGGTGAAACCTGTAGACACTGGCAGAGACATAACCTTTGTTTAGTCTCCCATTGCCACTGCCTGTCCTGCAGTGCTGGGCACCATTATCAGGAGAGACTTGTTTGGATAAGCAGATGCCACAGTGTAACAGTAATAGCCCATTTACAAATCCAACACAGGCAGCTTAACATAATAATAATAATAATAATAATAATAATAATAATAATAATAATGGAAAATATGTGTATTGTTTGCTCTGTTTGACATCATAAAAAAGGTGCACACTTGGGATGTTTATGCCCCAGATTTTTATTTTCTGATAATGTACCTGGTTAAAGTAAAGTTTTCCCTCTGGATGCATACAAAACGCTTAGATAAGAACAATTCACAAAATCCTATTATAGTGCTGCTGTACACAAACACATTTTTGGATGCTTCAGATAATATCAGGTACATATATACAACACGAAAGGGTATTTCTAGAAATAGCATTATTGGTGGCATATCTGTTTAAGTTTCCATATGCACTGGTGGCTCTTTCTTTGAGGCAGACTCTAAAAACATCAAAACATACATTTGATATTTTGAACTGACATTCTTTTTTAAACAAACAAACAAACAAACACAGTTTTAGTATTCTTCCTCCCCCCTAGCTACTGTGTTTCCTTCTTTCTCCCCAGAAACAAATTTATCACCTCTAGATCTCCAAGGTACTCTATTACTTTAGTATACTTTTAATCCCATCCAAGACGAGGAATGCATGAAAATTTTGAACTGTCAGGAAATATAAAATGTGACTTTTTCTTGCCTTTTAATAACTATTTAAATAAGTAAAATCTTACACTCTGGGAACCACTGTTTTATTGCTGTTGCACCACCCTGAATGGCTCTTCCAGTTCCTTACCCAGCACTGGGGAAACCAATAGCCATGGTGTTAAACCACTACTTCTGTCTTTCTACAGACTGTACTGTAACATCTAAATCCACCATGGACTTCTTTTGTGACCCCGTGCAAACAGTTTAATCTATCATTGTCATCAAGACATGGGGGTCATCTTGAGGAAATTTCTGGGTTTGCCTCTGGTTTCTATTTGGCAAGTTATTTCTCTCCTTGTGTTTTTGTTTTCCCAGCTGTGCCTAATAAATTTGAATACAGTACTAAAGGGCATTGAGATATACAAGCCTACAGTGGAATGATAGAGGGGGAGTGCAATCACTGCTTATCATTGAATACCTATAGATAGCATTGGAACATATTCTTTGCAGAATTTACTCTGTGTGGTTAGTAGTTTGCTGGGAAATTTTAAGATAGTTTTGTAATTGTTTTAAATCTCCTATGTTTAAAATAGGTTTAAAAGTATCTGGGTGTGTATTTTACTAAAATATTCTGGCTATTCAAATATTCACGCTAATTAAAAATAGTCCACACTGATCCTATTTCTTCCAAGAATCAGCTGTACATGTTAAAGGAGATAATACCACAGGCTATAGAACAGCTAGTATATGAAGTCTAAAAATCAGCTTTTATAATTATAACATGTTTTAGCTTTAACTGTCTTCAGCTATACTTGGCAATATATTTATAAACATTGAATATTTTATAGCACTTATGGAAGAAAACATTTTCAATAAGAAAATCATTAACATCTTTTTAGTAGATTTAAACTAGAGCTTAAACTAGAAATAATGTAAGTATTACATTTTGTGCTTTCTATAGAGTATTTTATAAGAGCCTGTAATTGGAAAGTTGTAAATGCAATGCAGTTGTAATGCTAGGAACCATTTGGTCAAGAATCAAGCAACTAACATGAATGTCTCCTCAAAGAACAAGACTCCTTGTACTAGACATGCAGCTGGTATAGACATTATCATAATCTCACAAAAACAGATTTTATAAAATATGCTTTAGAAAGAATCCTGACTTTCAAAAATGTAAAGAGCAAAGAGGAGTGTAGGGGTATGCTAACAGAATATATCATAAACAGCTCTCATTCCACATTCTAAAAGAACTTGTTGAAATCAAATCAAAACTTCCTGATGATTTCTTATTGAATGTGTTTTCTTCTAAAAGTGCTCTAAGCTTTTGAACTTGAAGAACATATATTTATGGCTTGAAAAGGCTCTAGAGGAGGAGCTGATTACTTCTGTACTACTTGTGTTTTCTCTTAATCTTATAGATGCTTTTTTTTGATCTCCTGATAACCATGAAAGAGTAAAATTCTTCTGAGATATCTGTCTGTAAATATTAGATTTTACTTTGTACATGATATGAGCCTAACCTGTAGCAGTAACTGAGGCAGTCATCGTAAAATAAAAATGATTCATTTTACCACATTTTACTACCTAACAGAAAGGAATGTAATCTAAACTAGCCTCATAGGCTCCCCCCATAGTGAGTACAGGAATACTGATGCTTTCATCCCTTATGTTTGTCATTTAAGATGTGTGGCATATAAAATGAAGCCAACCAAAGCACAATCTTCTGTAACTACCTATCTGACAAAGGGGACATCTTAACTGACCAATTCAAATGAGATGCAAAATTTACACAGCTGAAGACAAGAGAGATAAATCTTCCAGCAAGTCCATGGAAAAAAATTGATATCTTCATAGGGGTCTTTCTGAGCAGAGATTGTCTCCAGCTAACTTAAACATGTAAACTTACATAGACATTACCTTTCTCTGACAGTCTTCAAATGCTTATTTCTTTCTCTTGAATAGCGAAATGAGAGTTTGTTCAGTGTGTTGCTTCAGGAGGCAAACAAATTTAGGGACATGTAAAGTTTAGTTGCATCATCTTTACTTATGAAGCTTAACGAAGCCTTGTCTGGCCTCATGGACAAAAATGGACTCTAATTGTGTAGTTTGACTGGTTATTAACAATAGGAAACCTTTGAAATACAAGACCATATACTGTTACATAGTGTATACATGGTGTATACCATGTAGTTGTTGTTTAGCACTGGAGGTACCAATTAAGGTATATGTATGCTGAAGATCAGGCTGATGAGTGCTTGTCATATCCATTGCTGAGGCACAGCAGCAGTGTGTTGCAAAGTTGCACTACTGAACAAAATCTAACATTCCTTCTCAGTACTGCTTATTCATTTAGGCTTAGTGTTTTTTAACCAAATTATTACATGTTTTTATCAACTTAGCAGAAAATTTGAACTATTCTTCTTGCTTGCAACTTATGTTATAGCTATAGCCTTTCTTATGAATTGGAAAAAAAAAAAAAAAAAAAAAGCTAAAGCTCATGCAAAAAGCTTACCAAGGAAAACACCAATGTTCTTTCCCTGGTCATTCAATTTGGAAAGCCCTCCTAAAGTCCAACTCTTAAAAAGACTTTTCTGAGAGATGGAAGACTGTTCCTTACTCATTTATAGAAGGGAAGTTCACTGCGATTTACTTGAAGTAGAATTTCAGCTTATATTAAGCCTTATGAAACTAAATGGCCTGAATAAATGCAAAAAGTTAAAACCTTGCCTTGAAAAGAACTCTGAGTCATTCTTACCAGATACACATACATACAAAAGCCAGTTAGAAGTGTACTACATACGCATTAAATTGACTGCATATTCCTGAGCTATGTTTCTAAGGCCATGGAGGTGTAAAGGAGTGGATGAGAAGAGCTAATTATGAATCCAGCCAAGCCTGAAAGAGATGCATATTTTTCCTTGCCTAAAGTAAGAGAGAAGGCTATAAAATCCTCTGAAATAAAGAGGCAGCTCTCCTTCTGCTCAGCTTTATAGTATGGCCAACAGCTCTTCCAGTTTACTCCTGGGAGTTTGCAGCAACCAGAGGCCTAAGAAGAAGGACTGAGAACAAAAGACAGTACAACTTGACATAGAACAGCAGTATTCAATAACTCAGCATTATTCCTACCATGGGGTGACATCACTGCAGTGACATTAGAAGAGGTGGTGTGCAGCTGGGAAACTTTGCCACACAACTTGATTTAAATGCTCTTTGAACAATTTTACCCGGATGTTGAAATGCTATTGTCCTGTAAATGGCTGAGGGCTTCTACTCTTGAACACCAGCTTTTTTAGAATATATTCCTGGAGAGGGCACTGAGGCTAAAATTTGGTAAACAAAGATAAGTAATGGGATTTAATACAGATTTAACGTTCTTGATATTCATTGATTTGCCTGTCTCAAGACAACTGCTTGACTGGCTTCTTTTGATTAACTGACTTAAAGGCTTTCTCTGGTTTCATAGGATTTATTTAAGATTAGTCACATTTGCCCACTTATAAATTGCTTAGCTTCTCCATGATATACCAAATAGGATTCACCAACTCTTTAATGAATTTTGTGCATCTATAAATTATTTTAATTACCTGTGATACAGTATTACTTGTCTGCTACTAATTTTGATAATAGAGTACTTGGTTCCCTCAGGAGTCAGCTGACTCTCCAAGGTGTAATATCTTTCAAAAACCCTTTACAGGGAAATATGCAGGAGACTGAAGTAATCACTGTTTGGGTACTGTTTTGTTTTTCATTTATGTCCCTTTTTTGAGAATAAAATGATCACAGCAAAGAATCATCTATTTCTTCTTTTTTGCCTTTAATTATGACATGACAAAGAACAGTTTAAGAGACTAAATGAAGGGAATCAACCCTGATTCACCATCCAGAGAGTCAGATATTAAGATTCAGCTTCTACCTTTTATATTTTCTTCAGATTATAAATAGCCTACAAGTTTTTAAACAAAATGAAATGGCAGTCAGTAAGTTGAAATAACTCGTTCTAGCCTCACAGTATTATTAGCAACCAAGAGTACTTCATGGTCATCTTTAATTTGATTTTTAGTTCTTGCTACACAGGAGTTCTTTTTATCAGGGATTTCTTTTCCATTTGAGAAATGGGGAACTGCAAACTAGCATGTGTGACACAATACCAAGCAAATTGGAAGGAACTGTAATCAAGAACAGAACTGGCAGACAAGTAGATGGATATAATGTAATGTGAAAGATGCAACACAACTTTTATAGGAGGTAGTTATCCCTTACAATATTTATTAGAGTGCTTTTAAAGAGTCCCCAAGCATATGGATGAAAGCACACTTAGATTTTCAGAAAGTCTCTTACCAAAGGCTTGGAAAGAACCTAGGGTGTTGCAGAAAGAAATAGGAAAGACTTTTCTTGGATTAATTACAGCTTACAGGAGTAGATGTGAAGTGTAGGAATAAATGGTCATTTTTCTTATCGGAGGAAGGTGATCAAGGGAGTCCCACAGATATCCTTTCTGTTGCAGTGGAGACAAAATCTGTTGGTGGCTTCGAGGTAGTCAGGATAATAAAAATAAATCTGGCAGCCAAGAGCACAGACCTCATGATGTTGAATGATTGGGCAACAAAATTGCAAGTGAAATTAAATGCCGATAAATGCAAAGTAATGAAAAAGGGGGAGAAAAACCCTAACTATACAGACACTGTGCTAGGCTGTCTTCTCTCAGAAAAGTGTTCTGGGAAGCACAGTAGAAAGTACCACCAGAACGTCAGCCTATTGCTCAGCAGTGGTAAAAATTCTAAATAAACAGAAAACATCATTATGCCATTAGCAGTATAAAGTACACCTATTTTCTGAGTCCTGTACACATTTCTGTCTCCTCTGCACTCCAGGCTAAGAAAGGATAAAGAAAGGAAAGAGAAGGGCAACTAGAAATGGAAAAAGCTATGAAAGAATTTTTGGTTTTATGCCTTCTGATAAGGCAGTTATGGTACAGATGGGAAGTCCCAGCTGACTGGAAGTTAGCAAATGTGATGCTCATCTACAAGAAGGGCCAGAAGGAGGATCCAGGGAACTACTGACCTGTCAGTTTGACCTCAGTGCTGGGGAAAGTTATAAGCAGATCATGCTGAGTACATCATGCGGCACATACAGGGCAACCATGTGATCAGGCCCAGTCAGCATGGGTTTATGAAAGGTAGGCCCAGCTTGACCAACCTGACCTCTTTTTATGACAAGATGACCTGCCTAATGGGTGAGGGAAAGGTTGTGGATGTTGTCGACCTAGACTTTAGTGAAGCCTTTGAGTCCATTTTCCACAGCATTCTCCTGGAGAAACTGGATGCTCATGGCTTGGATGGATGTACTCTTTGCTGTGTAAAAAATACTGGGACCAGTTCTGTTTAATATCTTTATCAATGATCTGGACAAGGGGATTGAATGCACCCTCAGCAAGTTTGTAGATGACACCAAGTTGGGAGCTAGGGTTGATATGCTTGAGGGTAGGAAGGTTCCACAGAGGGATCTGGACAGGCTGGATTGACGGGCCAAGGCCAATTGTATGAGGTTCAACAAGGCCAAGTGCCAGGTCCTGCACTTGGGTCACAACAAATCCATGCAACGCTACGGTCTTGGGGAAGAGTGGCTGAAAAGCAGCCTGGAGGAAAAGGACCTGTGGGTGCTGGCTGACAGTCAGCTAAATATGAGCCAGCAGTGTGCCCAGGTGGCCAAGAAGGCCAACGGCATCCTGGCCTGTATCAGAAACAGCATGGCCAGCAGGAGCAGGGAAGTGATCGTCGCCCTGTACTTGGCACTGGTGAAGCTGCACCTTGAGTACTGGGTTCAGTTTTGGGCTCCTCACTACAAGAAAGACATTGAGGTGCTGGAGCGTGTCCAGAGAAGGGCAACAAAGCTGGTGAGGGGCCTGGAGCACAAGTCTTCTGAGGAGCGGCTGAGGGAACTGGGGTTGTTTAGCCTGGAGAAAAGGCGGCTGAGGGGAGACCTTATCGCTCTCTACAACTACCTGAAAGGAGGTTGTAGTGGGGTGGGTGTCAGTCTCTTTTCTAATGTAACAAGTGATAGGAGAAGAGGAAATGGCCTGAAGTTGTAGGCAGGGGAGATTTAGATTGGATATTAGGAAAAAATTATTCACCGAAAGGGTTGTCAGGCATTGGAACAGGCTGCCCAGGGAATTGGTTGAGTCACCATCCCTGGAGGTGTCTAAAAGACATGTAGACTTGGCAGTGTTAGGTTTATGGTTGGACTTGATAATCTTAAAGGTCTTTTCCAACCTAAAAGATTCTATGATTCTAAGATTCTATGAAAACCATGAGTGACATGGAGAATGGAAAATGGGCAAGAATTCTCAATGTTTCTCACAGTATTGGACCTAGAGGGCAACAAATTATATGATCAAGAAAGAGATTCAAACCTTTACTAAGCATCAGAAATACAACTTAGCTAAGCAGTTACTAGAGACTATAGCAGTATGGAGCTATAAATCCTTGCATCTAACTCAAGCAAACACACATGTACCTGTCTATACAGAGTATGATGGTGACATATATTCCTTTTCTGCACAAATGCTCATAATACATGCATAAGAATAATATCTATCTATTGAAATGCACACTTACTGGGTGTCTCTATGTACGCATGTATTTATATTGGGTCTATCAAGGAAAGCTTCAGTTCCTAACTTCAGCAACCCTCTGAGGTATGTAAAGCAGGGATTTCACTGGATAGAGACCTCCAGACTCTGCTACTGGGAGAAAAAGGCTCTTCTTTTTTATTTTTCTTTAGTTTTGAGTGACACGCAGGAGAAAGATGCAATGAGCCAGATTGCAATTTCCCTCCCCCCAAGAAAACCCAGAGCAGACAGACCAAAGCCAGCCACATCATTCCCTGTGTACAGCAGCCAAGCCGAGAGCAGACCCTTGCCACATGAAGTTTGATGAGAGCTTGCCACCACAGAGCTTCTGGAAGAAGAGATTACAGTCATATGAGTTAAACTCTGAAAGTTTCTGACATTTAATATCAGTAATTAAGAGTTCAGATTGGTGGCTGAATCAATAACCCTGTGCAGTTATTGATCAGAAACTGCCACCCTGCCAATCATGGAGCACAGCTGACCTTATGAAAGCTGTTTTCTGCTTCCAGTGCTGTCCCTGTACCACCTTCTTATGGCCTACGTGCCTTAGAAGTGCTTAAAAAGATGTGCAGATGCTGTCATCAGGATCTGCTCTGACAGGGAGTTGCTGGGGCACGCAGCAGGGACTGCCTGCTGCAGCTTGCTCGGATGCAGAAAAATCTTCATAGGCCTGAAAGGCAGGACCACTGGAGAGGCACTCCTTCCTCCATGGACTGACCTGCGTCTCAAGCTGCCACCTCTCTGCTGCCAACCCAGAGCAGCTGTCCCCTCTTCCCAGACTGAGAGAGCACAATCCTTTCTCTCCCACGTGTAAACATGAAAGTGCTTGAGGCACCCTTTGCAGCCCAGAAAACTTCACACACTGTGGGATGAAACCTCTCTGCCACCCCTCACTACCAATCACCACTGGGCAAACTTCACTGCTCACCACAGGACGGCACCACACAACGAACTGTGGATGGGAGGCACTTACCTGGGTGTACAAAATACACTTAGCTGGAGAAACAACCCACTGAAAAGTTCCGCTGGGCAGCAGGGTAATTTTTTTCACCCACGGATCTCTAATGGCTTCTATAAGGAAGGCTTTAGATTTTATTTCCTGTCTGATGCGCAGGAATAGCAGTAAAGTTACTATCTGGCAGTCGTTGAAAAATTTATATACTATGAATAATATTATTACTAAATATTAATATTAATATTATTAATAAACTAACAATAAATGGAATATCATAATATAATATTATATAAAAGCAGTCTTCTTTCCAAAGAAAATATTGAATTTTTATTCACCAAGAATAATTCTCTGGAATAACTCCTTTCCCTTCCCCCCAAGCTATATATCAACAAACGTAAATATCTGCATTCACAAATCTTTCTCTTGGACTGTGTCTGCCATGGTTAGCTGTGTTCAGACAGCCTTGTACCTTAATATCTCCTCTCTCAGCATGTAGAAGCTCTAAGGTGCAACAGGGACTGTAGTTCTACCAGACAATTCAACCAATGAAGGAAATTGAACACATGAAGCATCCCATAAAACCTGTGAAACTTGTGACTCCCATGAAACAGCCAGGCGAGATTCTGAATCAAAATATTTCAAATCTTTATTTTTAAAAAGTTGTAAAACTTTTGCAGAAAAAAAAATGTAACAAAGCAAAACTACAAACCCCAGCATACGATCTATTTTTCTTACCAGCTTCAGTAGTAGCAAAGGGATCTTGCCATCTCTGCCATTTCTGTCACTGTCACCTGCCAAATGGGTTCCAGTCAATTAGTGGGGAGTTTTAAAAGATTCACAAGCCAGCATTCTGAGTCTTCCCAATACTAAAAGCATGCTTTATCTTCTCTGTGTTGTGTCACACCCACGAGAGGCATGTGACAGTGTTTCACATCCTCCTTCACACAATGCATCTCTATAGCCTGGTTTAATGCTTGCCCTGAAGGAGAAGTAATAGTTACTTAACTTTTTGGACTAACAACAGGTAAGTATTTTTAGACTTGGAAATATCTATAGATCTGTATTTTGGTCTTTAGAGATATTAATGTCACGTAAGGACTTATATTTTAAAATAAATTTTGATTAAACTTTAAATTAAGAAATATCTGCAGAAGCAGGTGTCTGCAGAAAGCAGGTGAGGAAGGCATGCACAAGGAGCAACACTGGTTATCTTCCCTTCTCTTGAGACAGCTCCCCTCTGAGCTGAACCTTCTGAGATGGGACATGTACAGAGTGCACTTCCTTCAGCAGGGAGCTGGGAGCATTAGAAGTTGGAGGATGCTGTAAATCTGCTCAATCAGCTAATGAAAATTATCTCTGCTGATGTACAGACCAAGTTGAGTATGTTAATGGTTAAGTGTAGTGAGACTTATCTATGGATGAGGAAAAGTCATGATGTTTGCCTCCACTCTATGCTGCCTAATTAAGCCCAGTTATTATGCTTATCCTAATTCAGCACTATGCTTCACCTTCCCTTGGCAGAGAGTATGACATGCAGCAGAAGCGCCTAGCAGAGAGGACTGGCTGATAATGCTTTGAAAGCTTATTTCAGTGGAAACAACTTCCTGGTATCTTGTTGGACTATATGACCTTTTAAGGTCCCTTCCAACCCAAATCATTCTATGATTTTATGATCTCATCAGTCTAAACCAGACCCTTGATGTTCACCATCAGATACAGTCAGGCTAGCAAGCACTGTCCACATGGGGAAAATGAGGTGTAAGTTGTCACTCACCGGAAGGCTGTTTCACTGTAACACATTTTAAATGAGAGAAAGGCTGAACTTACACACAAGACCTGAGACCTGGACATAATGATTTTGCCATTTCTGTGTACCATAATATGCAAATACTGAGATAAAATCCCTGCCCATACAATAATTTAATAAATGGGGGACAGGGGTTACAAAGTAGCATTTCCATTTTTCTCAACTGTTTTCTCAGTCCCTACGGTACAGGATATTTCCACCATGGACACCAGGCATCCCATCTATCTCCAATTACCCTATGCTACTGCAGGCTTCAGGGAAGGAAAAGAAATTGCTTCAAATCACTTAAAAAAGACTGAGGATTGGAAAGTTAGTCACTATATTTCTGTGTAAACACTTTTT
Organism: Pandion haliaetus; assembly: GCA_013401275.1. NCBI lineage: Eukaryota > Metazoa > Chordata > Aves > Accipitriformes > Pandionidae > Pandion > Pandion haliaetus. The sequence continues at coordinate 38,973 of VYZV01040462.1, forward strand.
ATTCTAACTTCTGGATAAAAGACACTTTTCTCTAGCATAAGAATTTGTCAAATGCTGTGAGGATGTCTGTTGAAGGGGACTTAGATGTGAAACAGACATTCAGCTGTTTAGTATCCCCAGGCCCTAGACATTTTGGGCCATGTCTAGGAACACATATAGGTATCTGGTGGCTCTTTATATTAGTGAACTGGATCCTTCCAAGACCTCCAAGATCTCCAGGACTGAGAGGAGAGTTTCCAAAGTTAATTGTTTTCCCTTTTCTGCCAAAAATGGTAATAGGTACTAACATCATCTCTGTTTGTTACACTCATTTTTGTGCAGTGACCCATCTGGGACCAGAGGTGGATGTTTCCTCCACTAAGCTTGCCTGGGAATAAGGGTGCTTTTGTCTTGGGTGGTAGCTGAGGCCCTGAGTCCACCCTGGATGAAGAAAACACAGTGTTTCCCAGTGCCAATGTGAATGCACCAAACAAAAGGTTTTTCATCACATACTGGAATAACTTTCTCATCAAACAAGGAAACAGGTTGCACAAGAAAGATGCTGTGGGGTCATGCTTTTTTGTTTGCAGTTTTGGAATTAGACACCTAAATTCCTTATAAGTCCCATGGGTGATGTCCAGACCTGTTATTTGTGCTGGCTATTACTTCCTTAGAAAGGTACCAGCCAACAATGATGTCATAGAATCATAGAATCATAGAATGGTTTGGGTTGGAAGTAGCCTTAAAGATCATATAGTTCCAACCCCCTTCCATGGGCAGGGACACCTTCCACTAGACCAGGTTGCTCAAGGCCCTGTCCAACCCGGCCTTGGACACTTCCAGTGATGGAGCATCCACAGCTTCTCTGGGCAACCTCTTCCAGTGCCTCACCACCCTCACAGTGAAGAACTTCTTCCCTACATCTAATCTAAATCTACCCTCTTCCAGTTAAAAGCCATTATCCGTTGTCCTATCACTACATGCCCTTGTAAAAAGTCCCTCTCCAGATGTCTCGTAGGCCCCCTTTAGTTACTGGGAGGCTGCTAGAAGGTCTCCCAGGAGTCTTCTTTTCTCCAGGCTGAACAATCCCAGCTCTCTCAGCCTGTCTTCATAGGAGAGGTGCTCCATCCCTCTGATCACCTTCATGGGCCTCCTCTGGACTTGATCCAGCAGTGGCCTTCTTACGTTTGGGGGCCCAGAGCTGAACACAGTGCTCTAGGTGAGGTCTCACAAGAGTGGAGTAGAGGGGAAGAATCACCTCCATTGACCTGCTGGTCACATATCTTTTGATGCAACACCGGATACAGTTGGCTTTCTGGGCTACAAATGCACATCATCAGGTCATGCTGAGCTTCTTGTCAACCAACAACCAACACCCACAAGCCCTTCTCTGCAGGGCTGCTCTCAATCTATTCTCTGCCCAGCCTGTATTTGCATTTGGGATTGCCCCAACCCATGTACAGGACCTTGCACTTGGTCTTGTTGAACTTCATGAGGTTCATATGGGCCTACCTCTCAAGCCTGTCAAGGTCCCTCTGGATGGCATCCCTTCGATCCCCGACACCTCACTTTGGGTCAACTGCACCACACAGCTTGGTATCATTGGCAAACTTGTTAAGGGTGCACTCAATCCCACTATCCATGTCTCTGACAAAGATATTAAACAGCACCAGTCCCAACACTGACCTCTGAGGAGCGCCACTTGTCACTGCTGACCACAACTCTTTGAGTGTGACTATCCAGCCAATTCCTTATCCACTGAGTGGTCCATCCATCTACTCCATGTCTCTCAATTTAGAGACAGTGCAGGACAGTGTCAAATGCTTTTCACAAATCTAGCTAGATGATATCAGTTGCCTTTCCCTTACCCACCAAAGCTGTAACCCTGTTGTAGAAGGCCATCCAATTTGTAAGGCATGATTTGTCGTTCATGAACCCATGTTGGCTGTCACCAATGACCTCCTTATTTTCCATGTGCCCTAGCACAGTTTCCAGGAGGATCCGCTCCATGATCTTGCCAGGCACAGAAGTGAGACTGACTGGCCTGTAGTTTGCCGGGTATTCCTTTTTTCATTTCTATGTGTTTTGGTAAGGTATCTCAACCAAACCATGCTATTTGCATGGTTTCCCTTGCAAAGAAATTAGAAGGGATTCTCAAAGAGGAGAGCTTTCACTGAACCTCACTGAAACAGGAGGAAAGACTCAGGATCCAAAGGATGATCTAGACTATGAGGGGGCCATAAATACTTGTTGTCCATGTGCTTGTTGTCCATGTCCTGTGCTAAGGAGATATAGCCAGCATGTGTGTGCCTTTCCTTATGCTGTGAATATACCTTAATTTTGCACAAACACACCCTCAGCTGTTCTGCTCCTCAGCACCCCATCTGCAGAGATGGAGATGACAACACTTTCCCATCTCAGAAAGCCTGATAGTGGAGGCCTTCGTGATTTCAACAGATGGTGCCTTGGAATTTAGAGGAGGAAATCAGCTGGTAATCTGGATTTAGAGTGCTACACACACTTCATTTCATGCATCACACTGGGACAAACCTCCTGATGCTTGTTCCTCAGGTTGGGAGCTTGCCCAGGGGAGGGCTGTGTAGATACTTCATTTCATACAGTGGCTATTTCAATTTTAGCCCCTTTCCTGCACAGGGACAAATGGCTTGATTTTACAAATAATGGCAGAATGCAGAAGGTAAGACAATTTAGATGGATAGATCATGGCTGATGTTTAAGAACTGTAATAAATAATCTCCTCCTCACTCACGCCTCCCCCAGATATCTACATAACTTTGTGCATATTTTATAACAAACCCCAATAAAGAAATAATCCAAAATGGCACCTGTTAAAAAAAAAAAGAAATACCCCAAAATGTTGGTTATTGAAATATGAGTGTAATATAGAAAAGATAGCAGTGCTGATATTAATGACCTATCTGTCTCCTGGTGCACTTAAAAAAGTCTCTTATGTATTTTATTTTTTTTTTTTTTATTAGAAACTGTATCATTAGCTCTGAAGTATCTTACTGGGAAGGGCAAGGAGAAAGATCTGACTTTTTAAAAGCCAAATTCAGCTAGACTTTTTTTTTTTCTTACTTAAAAAAAAAAAGATTTTTCATAAACATTTTTTTCCCTCTGGCTGGAATATTAGGACAGTATATTAAATTCCCGCCCCCAATTCCACAAAAGGAAGACCCAGCTACATTTACATAATAATGTCCCTACTGTGCTTTTGACAGATGGGTTTCATCGACAAAGACATACTGTTAGGGCCTTAGCAATAGATTAAAAAAACAACAACAATACAGTGTAACATAATAAAAGTGTATTGTAATGTACATCATAACTTTTGGCCAAGGTTAAATATCCAGTTGGTGTATGAAAGTCGTATTCCATTATACAAAATAGATGTCACGCTGCAAAGCATTAAAGATGAGTTGACTGAGCCATTTGTTTTTATTTATATTACATTATATTTTCCTTGATTCTATTTATGCAGCGGGTAAAAAAAAAAAAAAAAAGAAATCCTTCAGTCCCCCTTGCTCACCTACACCACTGCACCACAATATTATTGACAGCAAGTGTTTCCATGAGAGGCTGCCCATGGTGCAGGGTGCTGTACAAAGCCACAAGATCCGCCCACCTGCTGTAGTTGCAGCACTCCTATGTAGAAACACCTGAGCAGGCTGCAAGCTCTTACACACTTAGCAAGCCAGCCACAGCAGTACCAAGCTCACCGAGCAACAAACTAGACTGCCAGTACAGCTCTGTCCACATTACTTCAGTCATCTCTGCAGTGTAAGCTGGTTCCTGCTCTGCTTTGCTTAGAATTTCAGAGGCCAGAAAGGAGTTCATGCTGCAGCTCACAAGCTGAGCTGTCATGAGATCCCAGCTGTCCCTATTCCTTACTGTATTGCCCTAAGCCTCACCGAATAAACTGCTTTGTAATATAGGAACTCTTGGAAGATATATGCAGGTGAATTTATCAGGGTGGGATGTGTAGTCCTACCCCAGGAATACCATCCATTGCAGTGCTCACTCTGGGTCAAATTATAGGTGGGTCCTGTGCACTGTCCCTTCCTCACAACACCTCTGCTGCTGCCTCCAGTCCCTAGGAGAATCTCCAAAAGCCTCTGAAGAGAAAAGAGAGCAGCATGTGTCTTATTTTTATTGTTGTTGGTTCTTTCCCCTTTCCTCCCCCCTCCAAGCTCCAGCAAATTTGTGCCTTTCTTCAGTAATGGCTTTGTGCAGCTTCAGGATAAAAGTCATCCACCAAAGAGACAGAGCAGTTTTCTCTGCATGTCTCCCTGAAAGGTACTCTTGGTTGTGAGAGCTTCACAGCCTCTCTTTAATGTCAAGTTATATGGTTTTGGGGGCTTTCCCAACTCCATCAATCCCCCTGACAGCAGAGACACTTTGAGTGGAGTGGTGAGGACAGAGCTGATAAACTGCAGCCTCCTCCGGTACTGGACTCTGTCCAACGAGACAATAATGCTCTCCCCAGTAAGTGGTTTATGCTCCGTATAAAAACATTTTCCCACCAGGAGGTGGTAGCCAAGATGCACATGGGGACGGGTGCCACCAGGCGTCGGGTGAGGCTGACCTCACTGGTGACACCATCCTTTCCTTAGCAACCAGAGAGGAGGCAATGGCCTTCTTGCGGTGTTCCTCCCGTTGTCATGACAACACGCAGCCAGAGGGTCTCATCCTGCCTTGAAGAAGCTGTCACGACACTCAACGTGGCCCAAAACCGTAGGAAGAACTGTAGTGGAAATCACTGAGAGAAGTCATTCACTAGAGAGGAAGGTTGAAGGGAAGGAAATGCAACATCTAACAATTTGGGAAGTGAACGGTTAAACAGGGAGCAGGTACCCCTACTCCCCATCACTCTAGGTTTCCATCAGTATCTGCCCCTTGGGCTAAAGACAGTATGGCACAGGTAAAGGGAGTTCTCATGAGAAGGAGCTCACAAACAAAGGGAATAGACTTGTGCTAGAGGAAAGGAAATGGATTTCCCTGCTCCACATGGAGGAGGCAGAGATGGACTCAGTCCACTCTCGTGTTTACACTTTGTATCTGCAGAAGAATGAGGAAATGAATCCCAGATGCTCCTTAAGGCACAAGAAATGTGTTCTTGCTTTTATTCCACTTCCCATGAGCTCCAGAAATGAGTCTTGGAATAGTAAGAGGTTAAGTATTATCTGGGCAGGCTGATGTTCCTCTTTCCTCTTCTGGTCATGACAGACAGAGATACTGTAGCTACCTGTCCAGTAAAACAAGTCATTGGGATGGATATGCATATGATGAGGTAGACGTAGTATGTTTTATTTTCCCTTCTTTACTCTGTGTTATAAAGCATAAGAGGTCACACAATCTTTTGGCTCTTTCTAGCCTCAAATTCTATGCTGCCATAGCACCAGGCAGGATCACATCAGAACCACAACAACTTGATTTACTTCCCATTCTGGAAAGAGACCCTTTTCCTGACATCACACTGCTGAATTTGACTTCTGATGCTCAAAACCAAAGAGACATGCACAGAGAACTGCATTTTGCAATGTGCTAACATAGCACTAATCCAAATTATACTTTATTTCTGAGTAGAAGTACATTACACATATAAAAAGGAAGGGGGGGGGTTGTTTGTTTTTATTTCTTAATCACATTCTGAAGAGGTCATATGCGAAACACAGCTGCGAGAATTTTTTTTTCTGTTTTTTATCAGCCTTCCTCTTCATTCTTACATTCTTATAAGATTATACAGCTATCTGCTTTTAATTTCCTATTTAAAGCATATCTCCAACTTGTAAATATTTTTTTTGTTGTTGTTGTTCAAGTCAAGTTTTAGTCCCCAATTAATGAGGAAAATGCATTGAACACCCATGCCCTGTTCTAGGGTTGTTGATAAAGTGAAATCTAATTATATTCTGGTCTTTGCACTTGCTGAAGATGTTTAGAACTTGTTTACACTCAGAGTCTCAAGTCAAGGTAAGCCGTTACATCATGTTTGTGTTTTGAGAACCTGCATCAACTTTCAACACCTGAAGAATGTGTTAGTGGTCTAGCATCTGTCTGCACAGGGCTGTAAATGGGGAAGAAGAGGGAGGAGGCCATTTTTGTGATGTGTTCAGTTTAACCAGGGAAAACTATGTCCAGTCATCTGAGGATAGTGATAATTACAAAACTTCCAAATAAATCCACTTCCATGAAAGATATGTAAAACTGGGATAAGCACCAGGGAAGGATCCAGGCAGTCTCATTAACGCATGGCTCAAACTTGCAGGTAAATCTCTGATGGAGTTATGGGTAGCTCTTCTTTCCAACAAGAGATGGAAAGAAATTCAGTAATGTCTAAGTTTTCATTGTTTCCCCAGGAAAGAAAACAGCTTTTGTTTCAGTATCTAAACTCTGATGTGCTGCGGGTAAAAAGAGAGTCATCCATGCAGGTAAGAAAGATCCTCAGACGCTGCTGCGGGGATAACTCAATAGCTTTCCTCCTGTGTCTGCTAAAATTGGTACCTCCTGTGCAAAAGCCATGATAAACAAATAGCAGTATCATTCCAAATGCACTGTCATCATCATCATCATCACAGGCCTCCTCCTGGCCACTACAAGATGGAGGCCTGACCTTAAAAATGGCACCCCTGTCTTGGACCAAATATGACCATTTTTTGTCCCTGCCATGTGTCTATTCATCTTGGTGACAGGCAGCCCTGGCTCTGCTCACTGCCCATCCACTATGAATAGACGAATGCCTGCAAATGAGGTTCATTTAAATGGAGGGAGGTGTTACCAGCCTGGGGAAAACTATTTTGCAAGTCACAGTAGTAAAGGGCCATTTTTTTTGTTCAGATTTGGATTTTATTTCTTGCTGTGCTTATAAGAAAGGAAATTTTCTTCCTTGGGGGTAATGCAGAAGTGAGTTCATTGTATGAGTAGATAGTTCAGGGACAATAGAAAAGTTTCAGGGATTTGGTCCAAGCAGAAGATGCAGCATGGGGCAAGGATTGGAGATACCAGTGAGAAGAGCAAATGAGGGTTTTTTTCTGAGGTAAATACTCAGAATTAAGACCATAGAGAAAGTAATAAATATCTGGAAGGCACTTGGGATTTGTTTTGAAAATCATCTGATTAAACCATGTTTTTCACACAGCCAGGAAGAACATTGAGCTTTTTTCTCACAAAAAATCTTACCTCCTGGGAATTAATGAAAATTTAGAGATTAGCAATCACAGGGAGTGAGGAAATAAAGACCAGTGATCAAGATGCAAAAAGACCTGAATTAATGTCTCTGTTCTGCTATAAGCATCTTTTATAAATCTGGACAAAATAACTCAACCTTTCTACATTGAAGTTTCACAGGTAGAGACCTGTGAAATGGAAGTAACAACAATTATTTACCTCTCGAGAGTTTAGAAAAAGCACACAAATGTGAAGAATCTAATATAGGGGCATCACTTTTCTACTGGCAACATTGTCTTATTATGCTGGGTCACTTTAATAATAGACTGTGCTCTTCAGGCCACAGATTTCATCATAAGCTCACACTGGTTTCTATTTCTACCAGGATTGCAGTTGGGCATAATGTGTTGTTTGACCATATCATTACAGATCCTGTAAGTCTCTTCTGTCCTTGATGCACAGAGCAGTGTTATGGTTGTGTTCCCTGGAAAAGGTATCTAATAGAGGAGGCAGGAAGGGCAGGTGTTAGGCAGGCTGTGGACAGCATATTTTGGGAGGCATATGAGGCAACCAGGGGAAAAACATTAGTGGGATAGGAATAGGGGAGGAGAGAAGGCTGCATTACAGAGGGTAGACTGGAGGACTGACAAAGTGAGCTGTGGGTCCTGGGTGGAAGCGGTGAGGATAGCTCAGACAAGAGTGTCATTGTGTGCTGCTTGGCTGCTTCTCCAGATGGAGACTTTTGAGGCAGGCGTCACTGACAGTTTGCCCATAAGTGGTGTGCCAGCGTCTGAGATATTTATTAGATTGGCACTATTAATCCCTCACTTACACAAGCACTTAAGTTCGCTGACAATTGTTTAAAAGTCGTTAATAACATTTAATGGTGGTAAGATGATCAGCTTTTTGTTTTGCTTCTAAGCATCACTAATATAGGGGACAAGGCCAGAGGAATACAGAACAGGCATCACATCAGTACAAAAATATTGGTATTTTACTTTCAGTCTGATTATTATTATTTCGACAACGATTGTGTCTAGACAGCTCAGATGAGACAGGGGTCCATTGGTGATCAGTGTGGAACAAAACAGACTGCCGTGAAGAGCTGGTCATTTAAATGGGCAGGGCAAAGGAAAGGTGGGAGGAGAAAAAAGTAATGCAGAGAAGAGACTCATTCCAGGAGGCACAGCAGGTCTCTGGCCAAAAGAGGAACAATATTCACATCTCCTGATTACTACACTGCTATTTAATTTACTTCCACAGCCCTCTGGCATTGGCATGACTGTCTAGTGTACTAGGAAAAAATCAGGACTGCATTATGGGATGAAGAACTACTTCCTCGACTGCAGCCCCATGCATACACTTGGTCAGATTACTTTCTTCGGGCTCTTCTGGTGGAGGGTAAGTTTGGATGGTCATCATGTGAGAGGGAAGGACTGGTAAAAATTGCATGCTTTATAGTAAAATACAGGGCACAAGAGTGACTTGAGGGATCTGATTAAAATGAGAAGACGGATCCTGTAGCCCTGGACAGTTCCAGAAAAAATGGTTATTTCACTGGTTTGGTCTGGTTGCAGTTTACCAAGATGAGATGCCAGTCCTTTTCTGAATTAAAAATTATCATCTTCCCTTTTGAAGAATGTTAATGTTGTCCACCAATAATCATAGCTACAGTATGCAACATCTGAGGTCTTTGTTGGGCAGCTGGATTATCATAGGAAACATGACATTTTCTTAAGAATAACCAAATTCATGTGTACTGCTGCCATTCATGCAGCTCAGGGACACTCCCAGATGAACACTGTTTTGGAGCTCCTGTTCTTCAGGAAGTGAAGCTCTCCCCTTTCTTTGCCCAAATCCCATTGTGACACCTTTCCACCACAACACGATCAAGGAATCTTTCTCTTAGCTAGCAGTCTGGTGGGACAGAACTGGTTACTATGTACACAGGAAAGGAAAGATGCCCACACTGGTGTTTAATGGCTCAACCTACCTGAATGTTGGCCTGGAAGTCTCCATGTGGTGACTGGTTCTAGAGGTCTGGCATTATGGATAATATCCCCAGATACTGTTTGTGAGCCTCTACTGCCCATTTGGGGCTTTGGATATGTGTGCTCACGAAACTACACATTTTAAAATGCAGATCCAGGATGGGATGGGTCACAAAGCTGGTAATACCAGGTCTAGAATTCAGAAAGAACTGGAAACATCACCTTAGCAAGAACTGAGATCCCACTGCAAGCCAGTGTACAGCACTTTAGCACGGCACATTACCTAGATTTAGGTGGCAGCTTGTCACTGCGGGACCTTGTGCTGCCTTTCTGTTGTGACTAATGAGCCTGTATAGCCAAGTGGGCTCCTTGCGCGACTACTAGAGAAGAAAGAGAAAGGTGATCTTAGAGTTTATGGGGTTGAATAAAGCCCTTGAGCACACAGCCTCACTTTTTCCTCCTGTCAGGGCTCCAGATTTCATTTTACCTTATAAAGGAGAGAAAACAACAGCAGAGAGGTAAAATTCATTAATGTCTCTGGGTTACACAGATGGCACAATGGTGAAACTTTGACAGATTGCACCAGAGGTGAGCAAGCATGAGGATCTCATAGCCTTGGTGTAGGCAAGAGATCCTGGGTCTGGAGTTCTGGTCTTGGTATGCATGACCTAAACAAGTTACTTCAAGGACTAGCTTCCCCCCGCATGACTACACAACTGTTGTCTCCACTGATGAAGTACAAAGGAAAGGTTTCAAATCAATGCTGATCTCTAGGAAAGCGTGTGCTTGGCCCAGGGATCATCTATGTGATGGGAAGTTTGACTTTGATATTCCAGTTCAAAGAAGAATAAGAAGGAAAAAAAACCAAATCCATTTTAATGAGGGAAACAGTTTAGATCTTTTTTTTCCTAGTATTGTAGAAATTTACTGCCAAACCTTTTTTTTTTTCTTTCTGCCTGTATAAAAAATTACTCAGGATGCAGTAAGAACAAGGTGTTCTAATTAAATAGATTTGTTTACATCTCGTAGCATGAAAAACTAATTCAGTCTGATATACTGTAGGTTCTTGCACTCTCTCTCTCCCACTTCATGTAAAATTACCCATTTTAAGTAGTATTTTACTTAAGAATATTTAAAAAGTGGCCTTGATTAAAGAAAACTGATTTAAGTTTCAAAGTGTTTATTTTTAAAATAAAGGTTTCACTTCAGGGTGCAAGAAGAAGGGAAGGGGAGAGCAGAAGCTGTACTATATCTATCACAATATTTCCTCCCTGTTTTATTGCATTGCAAAGGTCCCTACATTTACTAGTCATAAGAACTCATAGCCTGTGGCTAGAACACATTTTATTAAGTGAATGTTAAAGTCAGGGCCAAAACAGATCCACTGTAATATGCTTACAAACATAATATCCTGACCCAGACCTGTGCCATAATATCAGCTCCAAAACAGAAGCAAAGACAACGTTTCCTGATTACCAGTGTAAAGAGTTCTGCATGTTCTCCATCCAGACAAAGCTGGAGCATCCTTAAAAGTGCCACAAAAGGAATTACTTGGAGGATAAACACTGCAGGTAACATGGGATCCAGCTGCAAAAACAAAGAAATGAGAACAAATCTCAGCAACACACATGATAGGCCTAGCCATCAGATATATTTTCTAGGTATACAGAGCAAGGCTGGATGCAGCTGCTGCAGGGAAGAAGAATATCCCAGTGAATTAACTTCTCAGGTTGTCAAAGTGTTACCCACAACGAGATAAACAGGAATTTTTACTGCTAATTAGAAAAATTTTAGTTCAGGGACAGGGAGCTTAAATGACCTGCCACTGAGAGAAGCAGAACCCAAGCATCCAGTCCATCCTTGAGCCAGAAAGACAGAAATGTCTGCATGCAGCACAAATCAAGCAACAACCTTCTGTATATTATAGTCCCTTCTATGTGTGTAATAAGTGGTGAAAATAATGGACTGCTTGCAGTAGGGTAAATATCAGATTGGTAAGTATTCTCTCGGAGAAATTCCCCCTGTAGGAACCCAAGACTAGGTGCATTTCCTGAGACAACTGAGTGCCATTGCAGCAACACAGGAAGGCTCAGGAACCTCAGTAAGTAACTGCTGCACCATCTTTTCATTCCTGGCACTGCATATGGCCCCTGTAGGCAGCTGTGTTCATCCTGAAACTAAGCTTGGCAACTGGTGGCTGCAGAGGCACTTGGGCAGTTCCTGGCTACAAGCACAGGACCATCTCAGTGCGTATCTCCAGTTGTCAGAGGTGCACAATCCTTTTTGAAGCCATAGAAACACATCTATTGGAAGACAAGAAAATTGAGAACAGAGCCTATTTATACCTAGCTAGGTATAAAGACAATCTAGTATTGAATGAAGGTCATTTTCCTCTTCTCTCTGGATTGAGTAATCAAAGCCATTTTTAATATAAGTGCATTAATGTTTATCTAGGGAAAACAAAGTTTTGAAACAGTTTTTTTCTAAATCCTGATGCCTAAATGAAATTAAACTGTGCTTGCTTCCACAGTAAATTTTTTGAGGGGTAAGAACTTGCTTTTACAAGTTCTCACTCTGCTCCAGTTCTCTGGCAGCCAGAGTTGCAGGAGATGTGGAGATGCTAAGCAACTTGGGTTTGTGCCTCCCTGGCAGCTGGAGCTGTAGGGAGGCTGGTAGCCGGGCGGGAGCTGGGTGCTCAGCCGCTGGCCTCCTGCCTGCTGCAAGGCTCCCACTTTTGTCAATTGCCTGTCTGTGCATCGAAAGTTAAATTGACAAGAACCTTCTCGGGGGAGGGGGGGACGGGACGATAAAGGGAACAGCCAGGAAAAATCACTGCCATGTCTCTAAAACCAAAAAAGATTAAAAAAAAAAAAAAGGAAAAAAAAAATTGCCACTGACATTGAAAATTTCCACAGAAATTTTATTTGGATGAAGACAGCATGTTCAACCAGGAAATCATTCCAATGGGCAAGGGAAGAAAATGAATCATGCAGAACTCTCCCAAGTTTCTGCTGGTCTCAGTGAAATGTGCCCATCACCTTTCAGGATAATGATCAGCACTTTCCAAGACACACTTAGCACTTTCTGAGGATTTTGCCTTAAGTTTGGTGTAACTCACAGATAAGGCACACAGAGGGTAAGCGCTCCAGGGAAGAGTAATTTGCACCTTTCTGGTGCTTACAGCATGATAAAAAACTTTCCTCCGTGCTTTTGAATTAATTCCTCAAAAGTTCCAATGCCTGCACACCCATTTGTTTCCTCATTGTTTTTATTAAACAAGAAAGGCGAGCTTTATTACTGCGCAAATGAAAGCATCACCAGAAGATAGATACTTCCCAGATTCTTATTAATCTCTAAGACTTATGAGGCTGCCTAAGTTCCACAGAAATTAACATACTCTACAGATTTCTTCCAGCAAGTCACTAAGTCCTTGCTACCCTATCTGAAGAGAGAAGGGAAGCCAAAAAAGCAAAACCAAAGGAGAGTAAATCTGTATTATTAGGAGGTTGTTGCAAGTTAAAATGTGCATGTGCCTGCATGTCTTTGTCTACAGATATAGTGCAAGGCTCTATGTTATGGTGCATCATCTACAGCACCATTACAGTAATTTACCATAGACTGTGGTTGTATAGATTGAACTGTGTGCCATAAAGTAGAGGTCATAATAATAAATAAAGTACAGTTGAATTTGCAATTCAAAATAATTTAAGACTAATCTCCAAAACCGCGACTGTGCAAATTAATATGGGAAGGCATTGAATTTATTCTCTTCCCTACTTTTCAGTGTAAGATTACCCATGCCTAACTGCAGGCACACTTAATGCCTGTATTGTAGCAGCATTTAATACCCCTAGCAGAGACCAAGGTCCCATAGCAGTGGCTATTACACATGAGCCAGACCCCATCCCAAACATAACAGTCAAGAAAGAACCCAGAGGCATAGGAGATAGGTGAAATGACTTAACCATCCAGGTCGGTGGCTGAATACCCAATTAAATGCTCAAACGAGAGCATTCTATCTCTAACACCTTAAAAAACAGAATAAGAGAAAAAAAGAGAGAAGCATAAACAGCACAGCAAGCCCTATCCTAAGCCAGGGATAACATAAAATTAGGGCATAAGAGACTTACGGCACTGGCAATATTCTTAATATCTTCTGCTCTGTTCCAATGGCAAATTCCACAATTTGTATCTTTTGGTTTCTTGTGGTGCAGGGATCCAGTTAGGTAGATAAGGATGCTGTGCAATGCTGGGAAGGTTTTTGTACTTTTTTTTTCATTTGAAGTAGAAGTTTTGTTAATTCCTGTGATGTAAGTCGCTAGAACAAGGTTTTCTGAAACAAGAGGAGACTGAAGTATATGTCCCTCATGGTTCTCACGTGGCTTGTGCTCCCCAGTTACTATGTTCCTGTTGACACTTCAATTCCCATAAGATCTCAACCACTCTGCTAACTCTTATCTATGCATCATATATTTACTGCAAGTCAATATTGGTTAGCCAGTGAATATGAAACAGATAATGAGAATTAAAGAGTGCTGATTGCTGAATATCGTGAGAGATGTTCCTGGTGCACCAGCAACATCTCACTTAGTCATGTAAGGTGTATCTGGACTCTCAGTAACCATGAATTGGCATAGATGGCTCTGTTACTCATGTTGATCACCATTGTATTCCATCTTCGTGGTCAAAATGCTAAGACTTAAACACATGATGCCTAAATTTCAGTAATTGATTGTTGCCACATGAGCTTATTCAATGGCAAATGAAAGTGGGTATGAATCAGTGGTACAATCTTGTACAGAAACCTAAGCTCCACTGCGCACGTAGACTTTCCCCAAGGTCTTTTGCAGAACATTTGTTGAAGAGGACTTTGCATAACCAATGGGAAGCATTTCTAAACCTCAAAACAACCTGAACAGAGAGCTCATGAACAACAAACTAGGAAAAAGAAACCGATCTTGTAACAAAAAATGGTAACTTGCACTTTTAACTAATTCATTGGTAATGCAAACAAAATTGAGCAAGCTTGAAGTCTGCAACAAGTAGGAAGAAATATGAAATGAAGGCTTTCTGTGTGTGGTGACCCTGATAAAACCTGTGACTGGATGGAATGAAGTAGCTCAGGTTAACATCCATAGCCTATAAGGGATGCCTGATGGGAGTGGGGCTGTGGAAAGGAAAAAAACCTGACCCTGACCTAACATCATCAAAGAACAACATACAGCATACCATCAAGAAAGGACAGGAGGCCCTGGGCTCCCCTGAGATGGCATGAAAATCATATGTTGTGTGTACACAACAGTTATGGATTTGTGTGGTGCAGTTTTGGGGTTGGTTTTTTTTTTTTTTTGGTAGCGGGGG
>VYZV01040462.1:60265-75685 GCA_013401275.1 Pandion haliaetus
CTTCCACTGCGGGATAACTGGTTTCTGCCACTGTGTTCTAACCCTACCAGACAAAACCATCTGAGACAACCTAAACCTGAAGACAGAGGGATGTCAAGTTCTTGTAAGTCCAGTCTCTTTTGATTGACAGCACCAAGGCAAGTGCTGCAGAACCAGGAACTCATCTGGGGAAAGAAAAGCTCTCCTGCTTCCAGAGCAGCATGTGCAGGGTCTAAATTAAAATAAATACTTCCTAAAAGGGGGATCAATGTCAAAGCAATGCAATAGCTTTATTCCAGTGGTCAAGCCTAGGGTCTGCAGTTCAGCTCACTCTGAAAGTCCACTTCCTCCATGGGTAGCTCTGATCACCCACCCAGCAGCTTCTCCTCCTTTGCCCAGAGGACAGACAGTGCTGTCTGTCCACAGCCTCTCACCATGCACATCCTTCACAAACACATCAGCTCTTCTTTCTGCTCGGTTCCCACTCAGTGCTCTGTGCTGCAGCAGGAAATGTTATTACACTGGTGACATTTCCATGTGCAGGTTGACATTTCCCTTTGGAAGAAGCTCCTCACTTTACAATCCCTTTTATTTATTGTTACTTTGGCTCATGGGCCACCATGGAGGTTACTTTAACACAGCTGTAATTAAGGATCTATGATGATAAGGTCCTTTAAGTAGGGATCTGCTATTTTTATTCAACTGTAAAAATTACATACAACCACAGGGACTGTGTAAGCCATAAATATAGACATGGTTGTGATTCAGAGCTCAGCAATAGTGGTGTAAATCACAGTGAAAGCACTGTATTTAGGAGAGTCTTACTGCTGTAAATTAAAAATAAGTCTATATAGCATTAAGCATTCTATATGTGTAAATTTTGAAATACTGTACTGGGAAAGTACCTTTTTTTTTTTTTTTAATATAGATACAGATGCTTTAAGGTCACATTCCAAGTCAGTCTGGTAAAAAAACTAGTCTCTGTGAAATCTACGTCAATAAGTAATATTTTGGATTAATGCAATCAGTAACTGATTGGTAAAAGAGTAAGAATACCCATTATTCTTTATTTGTTTTTTACTTGAAGGTTGAAATAGAAAACTACAGAGTTGGAAAGGAGGAATAAGTATCAGTGTGAAACTGTTTCATTATTTTCATTTATTTTCATTCACATATACATACACAAAATGAAAAGAAATGCAAACTGAAGATTGAAGAAAATATTCAGATAAAAAAGTTAAACTTTTTCTTTCATTTGAAGACGCAGCAGGAAGGAGAGGATTAATCTTCAGAGGGAATTACAGAAAATGATATTTTGGAAATGGAAAGCCATAATGTTTCATTCTCAAATATGTCAAAATATGGTATCATAATAAAATTGACACTAAAACTTTATTTAGATGACAATTTATTTTTTTTGTAAAACCAAAATAAAATAAAACAAGCACATGTAAAAGTAACAAGTGATAGGATGAGAGGAAATGGCCTCAAGTTGTGCAGGGGAGGTTTAGATTGGATTTTAGGAAAAATTTCTTCATCGAAAGGGTTATCAAGCATTGGAACAGGCTGCCCAGGGACATGGTTGAGTCACCATCCCTGGAGGTGTTTAAAAGATGTGTAGCTGTGGTGCTTGGGGACATGGCTTAGTGGTGGACTTGGCAGTGTTAGGTTTATGGTTGGACTTGATGATCTTAAGGGCCTTTTCCAAACTAAATGACTCTATGATTCTAGAAAAAGTTTTTTTACCAGTCTTAGAAAATTCTTGTAAATCCAGATTATTTAGTAATTGTTCAGTAAAAATACTGATGCTTTCTGTGAAGCAATATAAGAGACGGAGTACTGAATTGAAAGAGATCAGTCTTTAATATAGAAATTATAGTATTCTTGTGTAACATTTTGGATCACTTAGTGGGCCTTGATTAACAGATTTAGTTTGAAAAAAAGAAGTGATCCATTACATGTTGCAATTATTTAGCTACCTATAGAATCATAAAAATATTGGTTGTGAGACATCTTTTGAGGTCTCTAGTCCAGCTGCCTATTCAAAGTAGGACAGTTGCCAGCATTGTATCAGGTCAGGCATGGCTTTATCTACCTGGTCTTGAAAACAGTCAAGGATGGACACTACTCCAATTTCTTGGGTGATTTGCCCCAGGACTGCACAATCCCCAGTAAAGAACATTTTCCCACTGTCCAGCCTGAACTGCCCAAGCTGCATGGTGCAGCTCTTCTGCTTGTTATAACATCTGCTACTGCAAATAAAAGTTCATCTTTGTAAAAGAAACTTTGTCAAATTACTGTAATTAATTTATTTTCTTAATATTTTCTAATATTTTTAAATAGGTTAATAGAAGTATTTCCAAAATCCCCTATGCAGACTGTTCTTCAATGCTCTTGCATTTTATACAATGAATGATATGTTAAAGTAAAATAAAATAAATAAAAAATAAAATCATAAAACTATTATAAAATTTTCCCTTATTTGATTGGAAAGTGTGTAAAATTGAGCATTTTAGGCAAACTTTTACTGAAGTGTGTATGGTTTTAACACCTTTTTTTCAGGGTAATTCAAGGGGTTTTACATCAGATTGGTGCAGCATAGATAAACTCAGGCAGAAATTCTCAGAATTAAACCAGTTGTTCATTTTTCGGGAATACATTGAGTGCACCTTAGTCCTTGGAAAATGTACCCCCTGAGAGCTTATAAAGTGAAACAGGCTAGAAACAAGGAGAAACTGATTCAAGTGTTTTCCAGTGCAACTGAAAATCCTGAGACATTTCAACAAAACTGAATAAAAAATTATTCATAACATTTATCACCCTTTAAATTTTTTTTCACTTCTTCAGTCTAAGCTTTAGTTCTTTGAAAATATGTTCTTGAGGCTTCAAGTGGCACAAAGACTTTTCACAAAAGTAAAGTTTGTAATTGTAAATTCTTATTGAAATCCCAATCCAAACCCTTTTATATCAAAGATTTGTTCCTGTAGAAATCGCTGGCCTTCTGATAAGGTCTGATAGCAAATTCTACATCAGCTGTAAAATCTTTGGTGCTACCTTTGCATTATATGTTTGTCACGTCCCAATTTCTCAGGACGATGACTCAGGTTTGCCGATTCCTAGGTCAGGATTAAGGTGAAACGACACTAGGGATTATTTAACTCACAAAACTCAATATTTCTTTGCTCACAGCAAGAATTGGCATGCTCACCACCAAAACTGGTATGGTCACAACAAAAATTGGCATGAGGCTATGTCAGTAAACTGTGTAACATGCAACATGCTAACCATACATCACCAAACATGTACCACAGGCCTTGCTTATTTGGGAACCAGTTCAGGGAAGACAATAAAGGCAACCCTCCTGTTGAGTCATGAGGTTCAGAGTGGACCCCCTTGCTCCTTCTCAGCGAGGAGCCTAGGGGCGACTGAATCCACTGCTAGTCCCAGACTTGGTCAACGGTTTATGTCTAAAGGGGTGAGGTGTAGGGATTATGGAAAAGGAAAAGGGAAAGAGAGAGAGAAGAGAAAGATTTTACTGGTCCTGGGTCCAGCACTGCTCCAGTCAGCCGAGGGGTCCGGTTCCCGTGGGTTTGTGCACATGGGGCTTCAGTTTTTGTCCTTTTATCATCCTTGCCCCTCCTGTGGGTGGGCACTTGAACTCATTAGGCTAATTAGGTAGCCTTTGGGCCATGGTCTTGGGGGTCGTTTGGGGAGTAGCTTCCCCTTCCCTGTTGCCAAACAAGGTGAGCTGCCCTCTTCAGTGCATCAGAGCAGCACAAGAGAAGAGAGGGTCTGTGCACCCTCCAGCACACCCTCCCCCTCCCATTGCTGATGGGCACTGATGGGCTTCTTTTCACCCGCGGTTCCTTGCTAGGCAGAGTTCCTTGTTATGCAGAGTTAGTTGTCAAGCAGAACTTGCCCCACCACAATGTTTGAGACATTAACTCCTTCAGTCTCTCACAGTGTTTGGTCTGGGTACAGCTCAGAGGAGGCTGAGACCAAACTGGATACTCCAGACGAAATCATATTCCCATCATGATCTGATGTGTACTATTTCTTTATAACCTTGACATCAATTGTTTCGAATGACTTGTCATGAATACTGGAAAAAAATGGGGAAAACGCATTATGTATCTTAAAAGGCCATTCTGCAGACAGAATCCCTTCTAATGAAATGAGAGGGGAAAAAAGAGGTCAGATTCATTTACACTTTGCTTGACCACAAATCTGAAATGTAATAAATACTGCCATTCATCAAAATTGTAACCATAAACAACGAACACTTTTAAAAAACTAATTAAACAGCTGGTCTAAATCACAAATACACTGAATGAATTTTTAAGCAACTTTCAAATGGGAGTGCATTTCTTCTTTAAATTTGCACGAAGAAATACATGTAAACTTGATGTACATATTCATTTATTTCTACTTCTTTATATTGTCCTTTTCAAATCAAATCAGATCTGCTAGAAGATGCAGTATAGTCATCAATTCCAAAAATATCAAATCCAGATACTAGGAACGGGCTGTACTTAAAGAAAGAAAAAGCACACACTACTAATAAATAAATTTTGAAATGGCCTAAACGAAAGCCAAACAATGTTTTCCAACTTCTGATTACATTAATCGAAAAATCCCATTGGTTCCTTCTGCACATTTCACTTTTTTGTTGTTATAACCTGCTGTTTTCCAGTACCAGTTGCAGGAGCTCTAGAATAAGGGACTTTTTCCAAAAGATAGGTATGCAGTACTTGATATATGTGGACTATGGTTCTTGTTTGGCATGGTAAAAACCCTAATCACCATAATTTTTTTAAGACAAAAAAAAAAAAACAAACCACCTGGAAATGATAGAAGATGACATTACATAGAATAACTACAGCAACTACAAAACCTCACAAGATGCAGTCCATATAGACCACCAGTTTTAAAGAAAGGGACTGCAGGTACTCTTCATTTATTGACAATGAACAGCTGTGAGTGATAAGCTCACTATGTTCTTTATGTTGAATTAAAGTTCTCTTCAACTCCTGGTTAAACTTGCATCTGGCATAATCTGTAGGCAATCATCATCTCTGATAACTTCTAGGCTGGTACGCTGAGTACATGTCTTAGCTTCTGTGAATTGCCTGCTTGTAAAGAGAAATAAAAGATACTAGCAGGTATCTAGTATCACATTAGAACTCATGCCACACTTATGCATGTGACTATATAGGTTTCCTATATAATAACTGGTTGAGAAAATGGCCATAGTCCTTTTATTCAGGATGCTGGGGTTCACAAATTCAAAACTATAGCAACACAGCTAACATTTTATCCATCTAGTCAAGCTTTTCATAAAGGAGGAAGCTCTGTCTGTTGTGGACTTTGACAAATTTTAAGAAACATTCACCTGTAAAAATTTATTTGTTCCTTTGTGGTTTGTCTCCCATCTTTCTCTGAATTTCAATAAAAACCATAGAAAAACAAAGCAAACAAAAAACCTCAGAAAAGGGATCTAGAACTCAGTTACTTACTTAATGTCACCTGGGTGTTTTTGTTTTTTTTAAGTAGAATATTTGCTCTTAAAATTGGCAGGCTGAGCTCTGTGAACTGTAACCCTGAAACAAAATTTTTGATGCTGTATCAGGACAAAGTTATGTTAGTATTGTATCTCTTTAGGGGCATAAAACATCTCATTTACAAGAAAGGGTATTTCTGTAGGGTGCTTCACAGAAAAAAGACAAGCTGCATTTCCTTGTGCCAACTGGAAAGCACAAAAATGAAGCTATTGAGACTGATGCAGTAATAAAGGGGCCAGATGCATTACCTTAGGGTTGTCACTGCGCTAACTGTGTTCACTCAGCTTTTGGTCTTCTCAATGCGTGTCAAGAGAGATCTCCCTACCACCTGTACTGCCTCGACCATGCACAAACCTGTGCTGAGCTATGCCTTTTCTTTAAGAAATAAAACTTCAGCCAAAACACATCTGAAAAAAAGTCTTTTCTGATTTTGAAGATATCAGGAGAAGCAGAAAACACTGTTTCTCTCAGTAGTTCATGCCTCTGGTTAATCATTTCCTCTGTTGTGCCTAATTTCTAATTTGAATTTGTCTGGCTTCAGCTCCCAGCCATTAGGTCTTGATGTGCCTTTCCCCGCTAGATTAAAGAGCCCATTAATACCCAGCATTCTTCCCCTGTGAAGGTACTGATACGCTGTACTGCAGACACCTCTCAGTCTTTATTTTAATAGGCTAAACAGATTGAGCTCTTTAAGTCTCTCTCTGTGAAGCATTTTCCCTGGACCTGAAATCATTTCCATGGCTCTTTTCTGCACCCAGCTAATTTTTTTTTTTTAATAAACTCCTTATTTTTATTCACGCAGATGCCACAGTTATATTCTGCTATCAGTCCTATGAGTGCTGAATGCTGAAATAAAATATTTTCTTTGCTTCCTCCCCCTTCTTCCCTAGTTATGCAGCCCGGGATCACACAAGCTTCTCTTCTATCAGTGCCACTCAGAAACATCGTTACGTTTACCCTTTTCAAAGTCTTTAGTTTCCAGCATCCTGTGCTTCATTCTGTGTTTGGGTTGCATGTGTTTTTCCATATATATAATTGCATTTAGAGAACCAAACACAGAAAAACTAAATAACATGGGTGGCAGAGACTTGTTTACCAAGCAACCCAGATGCTTTTGTATGGCTGCTTGTATATCGTTAATATTTATCCCTCTACCAGCTAACGGAAGGATAAATATTGTGTCATCTGCAAATTTTATCAGTAATGATTTTATATTTCCTTCCAGCTCCCTGTTTAAAATGTTGATTAGCATTAAGTCCTTCTCTAAACATCTAGTATTCACTGGTGATTCTCTATTGATAACAATTTTTTTCACAGCTGTCAGTTAACCAGGTCTCAGGGTAGTAGAGAGAACTGTGTGTGCTTTACTGATACTCTGAAGCACATATATTTAATCCAAATGGTGTACTGAAATAAGGAATACTATAACATATAGCATAGTAGTAGAATTATTTTTACCAAGCAACTTCTAAGCACCTCCAAACATAAAACCAGGTTTGTTTTATGGGACCTATTTTCCATAAAATCTTTTTTTGATCATTATTGTTATTGGTTTTGATTATGTTGTCCCACTATAATTTCCTATTTGCTGAGTGTCTTGTAAAATTTTCCATTGTCTTACCCAAAATTGTCATCTTTTTTTTTTTTTTAATAATGGAACAATAGTGTTAACTTTCTAGAACACTACGGGTTTTTTTTTTCAAAATTCACATTAGCAAGAAGATGATCACTTAAGGCTGACACTCAGGTTCTTGAGATGAGGTCTTCAGCCCCACTGATTTGTAAATGTCTATGCCTAGAAATAATATTTCTCTATCTTTATTAGTTACTATGGGACTGAAAAGTACTTCATTGACCTCATCAAATAAAAGTGTTTCATATTGCCTCTTTCAAATATGAAAGCTAACTTTTCACAGAAAAAGTCTCTTTCTGGGCATCCTTATTATCATTTTGTCTGTTACAGTTTAGTAATGGAACTATTCTACTCTTAGGATTTCTTTTACCCNAGCCCCACAAGCAATATAGTTTTTCCTTGAGGTCTTTACAATGTTTCTTTACATTTTAGCTTCTATTCCAGACAAACCAGAATACTCATAACTGGTATATTCAGTTAACATCCTGTTAGTGTTGGCTGTACCTGGTTCAGATGAACTTCAGTTTCCTACAAGCACTGGGAATGACTCTAGGATTGAGCCATTCCTGATATACTGCCTTCAAGCTTTTCAATTGCTAATACATCACTTTGAATAAATATTGCAACATGCAAAAGAACAGGGATTTTAACTGTGAAGCTTCTATAGTGCAAACCATGTTCTAAAACTAAAAAAATTACATGGATATTTTATGGTTACCAATCGTCTTTGTATTTCTATTTTTGACCAACCTTTCATGTTATATCTGGCAACTTTTTTCTACTTAAAACAACAAAACCAAAAGATTTAGGGCATTAACATTTACTGATGGGGTGCAATGGGCTTGGGTTACTGGATACAGCCATCTCTAAGGCTATCCGGAAATGTGTAACTGACCTACTCATGGCATTTTGAGAAAGCGGTCTCAGTTTCTGTCCCCAGTGCTAAGTCAGTTTGGTTGAATAGGACACATCTCTAGATCCCTACTTGATGCTTACTCTTCATCATCCCTGCTTCCCTTGAGGTTCATGTATAAATAATAATAGAAAAGGAAATATTGGCATTAGCTGGCAGCCCAAAAGCAGAAACAACTATGAACATTGCATGAACATTGTATTGATAAACATGTTGATAATACAGCCATTTGCACAAGAATTTGACCCCTTTTCTTCTTATTATCACAATATCTTTCCCTAAAATTGCAGTGTGGCAAACCAAAGCCTGTCCTGTATTAACAGTTCTTGGACCTAGGCATTTAAGATTTGGGGATACCTTTATTTTGCTGTGGTAATTTCTTATACTTTTTTTGTCCCAACAAAATGGTTATCATTTTGACAGACTGGAGAAGGTAAAATATGAAAGCACTGAAAACCCCTATTCTTAATGCTCAAACATGCACAAAACCACATAAGTACTAGTCTGAATAGGCATTATTTATAACACTTGGAAATGTTTGCATGGCATATATTGTGGTTTAAGCCCAGCCGGTAACAAAGCACTACGAAGCCACTCACTCACTCCTCCCTCCTGGTGCCATTGGGATGAGGAGAAAATATACAGAAAAGCTCAGGGTTCAAGACAAGGACAGGGAGGGATCACTCACCACTTATGGTGGTAATGGGCAAACAACAGGCTCAACTTGGGGAAGAAACAAAATCAATTTAATTTACTACAAATCAAATGAAAATAAGGATAATGAGAAGTAAAACCAAATCTTAAAACACGTTCCCTCCACCCCTCCCTTTTTCTGAGGCACAGCTTCACTCCTGGATTCTCTGCTTCCCCCCCTCAGTGGCGCAGGGGGACGGGGAATGGGGTTTGGGGGTCAGTTCGTCACATGTTGTCTCTGCCGCTCCTTCCTCCTCAGGGGGAGGACTCCTCACACTCTTACCCTGCTCCAGCGTGGGGTCACTCCCATGGGAGACAGTCATCCATAAGCTTCTTCAGCATGAGGCCTTCCCACAGGCTGCAGTTCTCCATGAACTGCTCCGGCGTGGGTCCCTTCCACGGGCTGCAGTCTATCAGACACAGACTGCTCCAGCACAGGCTTTCCCATGAAATCATGGCCATCTTGGGGGGCAACCCCTGCCCTGGCGTGGGCTCCTCCCCAGGCTGCAGGTGGGTATCTTCTCCTCCACTCACCTCCCTTGGCTGCAGGGGGACAGCCTGCCGTCTCACCACGGGCTGCAGAGCCATCAGCCTCCTCCCCCACTCTTTCTCCCCCTCCTTCTTCACTGACCTTGATATCTGCACAGGGGTTTCTCTCACATTCCGGTGCTACTACTCACTGCGGGTTCCCCTT
The DNA here is from genome assembly GCA_013401275.1 of Pandion haliaetus. NCBI lineage: Eukaryota > Metazoa > Chordata > Aves > Accipitriformes > Pandionidae > Pandion > Pandion haliaetus. Next base: position 69,739 of record VYZV01040462.1, read on the forward strand.
CTTAAATCTGTTTAAATCTGTTCTCCCAGAGGCGCTACCACTGTTGCTGGTGGGCTCGGCCTGGGCCAGAGGCAGGTCCGACTTGGAGCCAGGGAAGCTTCCAGCAGCTTCTCACAGGAGCCACCCCTGCGGCCCCCTCCCCTGCTACTAAGAACCCCACCACACAAACCCAAACCAGCATATTTCTTCGTTCCTTATGTACATACATGTGCATATTTATGTATCTGCATGTATTGGTATATATACACACAAAAATATGTACACATATATAAATAAGTACAGACGGAAGGTGCATCATACTGATATCTATCTCCTTCTCTCCCGCTTTCTGCATGAACTATTGGGAAATTTTAACTTGATTAAAATTACCTCTATTTATTTATTACTTAAATGTATATTCAGATATGAGTAGACACACATCTGTTTTCCTCAATGAACTTTCATCAGTTATGCTTCTCAGATTGCTCAGGGATGGCTAAAAGATCTGGGTGTCTTCCAAACTGTCCTGGTTGATATGAAGGGCTGGCTGAGGGACTGCAAGAATGTGGGCCACATAGGCAAAGTAACAACTGTAAGATATGAAATGGGTGTTGAGAGAACAGGTACAAGGAGGTATCTGTCATTTTACCTTACAGTCTTTCTTGATATTTTTCCTCTTTACATTCTCAACCTTAACATGACTTGAACTTTTGTGGAAAACCTATGCAAAGTGGGAACTTGCAGCACAGATCATGTGATAAATAGGATGCCTCTCAGGAACATAAATCTGTGCCGGTGCATCGTGATGCAGAATTGGTATTGATGCTAACATGTCATTTTCCCAAATGCTTCAGAGTCCTTTGGGCTTGCCATGAAGGTAAGAATTTATCTTCTAATCTCAGAACCACTTTTCTCTGTCTGGATTAGCCATGAGCAGGAAAGTCATTAACATTTATGAACTGGGGATTAATAACACTCCAGAGCGTATTATGTGGTCTGTTTATTCCCTGTCCAACCCCTTCCTATGTCTGAGATAGGTAGAAAAAAATTGGTAGCACAAGCCCCTACTCACTTGGAAACTTAACTGAATCACAGAATAGCTGAGGTTGGAAGGTATCTCTAGAAATTGCTCAGTCCAGCCCCCCTGATCAAATAAGGGTCATCTATAGCAAGTTTCTTAGAATCATGTCTGGAAAGATTTTGAGTATGTCCATGGATGGAGACTATGCAACCTCTCTGGATAAATTATTGCAGTGTTTGATCACGCTCACAGTTAAAAACTTTCTTCTTATGTTTAAATGGAATTTCCTGTATTTGCATTTGTGCCCATTGCCTACCATGTGCAAACTTGCTGAGGGTGCATTGTCCCATCAGTGAATTAATTAGTATAGATTTTAAACAGTATTGACCTCATTATAGACCTTTGCTATACACAACTAGTAACTGGCCTCCATGGAATTTGCTGATCACAAACCCCTGCCCCATTCAGAACCAGGCCTAAATCTTCTATAAGTTTTCTTTTCATTGATGAAAAAGGCCTTCTTCTTGCCCTTCATGTCTCTTGCCAGACTCAAGTCCAAGTGGGCTTTCCTAACACCATCACTACACACTTAGTCTCTATATTCTTCCCAGGTCACCTGACCCTGCATCAATATCTTGTACACTTGCTTTTCATATCTGAGTTTTGCCAGAAGGTTCTTGTCCAGCCATGCAGGTCTCCTGCCACCTCTACTTGATTTCCTGCTAGTTGCAATGGACTATTCTAGTGTTTGGAGGAGGTGGCCTTTGAAAATCAACAAGCTCTCCTGGACCCATCTTCTCTCCAGGGCTGTATCCCATGGGATCCTTCCAAGCAGGTCCCTGTACAGGTCAAAGTCTGCCAACCTGAAGTCTAGGCTTGTGATCCTACTGTTTGTTACCTCCTCTCATGGTCCTGAACTCCACCATCTCATAGTCACTGCAGTCAATCTGCCCCCAGCCTTCACTTGTTTAAGCGTAGTACTGTTCCTCAGCTAGTGTCTACCTGTCCTGGTTTCAGCTGGGATAGAGTTAATTGTCTTCCTAGCAGCCGGTACAGTGCTAAGCTTTGAGCTAGGTATGAGAGGAATGTTGATAACGCACTGATGTTTTCAGTTATTGCTCAGTAACGTTTAGTCTAAAGTCAAGGCTTTTCAGCCTTTGATGCCCAGCCAGCAAGAAAGCTGCAGGGGCACAAGAAGCTGGGAGGGAACACAGTCAGGGCAGCTGACCCAAAGTGACCAACGGAGTATTCCATACCATATGACGTTTTAGGAACTGCGGCGGGCNGCAACAATGAATGACAAGTACTGAGCTTTCTTTTGTATATTAATGCTGGACCTGTCCTGAGATACTATAGCAGAAATTATTATGAGCCTGATCCAAAGGAAATGGAGGTCAACAAAAAGATTTTCAGACTTTATGCTCTGCGGAATACATTTGATGACCATTTTTTGAACACAAAAAATAGAGTACATCAAATTTAATCAGTAAAAGGCAATCGCAAATCTAACAAATGAAGGGTATTCTTATTGTAAAGACTAAAAGCTTGATGAGTTGTTGAACTCCATGCTGCAGGAAGATTTGGAGATAAAATATATGTATAGGTTCATAAAAAGCCCTTCATGAAAGAAAAAGCCATCAAAGCTAACACATAAAAAGGCCACCCCTTATCTTAGAAATAGGCACTGCAAATTGCAGTTAGCATTGGAGACTGAAAGAGTATTCTGAAAATATGCCAGTATGCTTACCTTACCTGGGCATGCACCAATTGTCAGTATTAGAGAGAGCATACTCAGTTTGGTGGATTGCAATATGCCAACATATTGTCACACAGAGTCCTGATGTAAACTTTTAAGGTGCTTGGGGGAAAATATCTGAAATGACTGGGAGATTTGCCATTGTTTTTGATCGAGTTGGGATTCAGCTCTCACAAATGCATTTTAGGAAATCTCATACTTTCATGTATAAACTGTGGTTCAATCCTTTATGGCACTGTGGGCCAAATTTGCACTGTTTCACACTTGTTAAAAGGACCTACTTTTTGAAAAAGAATGAAAACTGGGGTGCTTTTTGGAAACCTCTCCCATCATTAAAATCTGAACTTCTCAACAGAATAGAAAGGTAAAAAGTGCTATTCCTTACAACAAATGCCAAGAGTAAATACAATGCAAGAAGTTTAATCTTGGCATTTATGTAGGTATAAAATAAAGAAATAATCCCATCCTGAAGTTGTTTGTTGGTTTTCCTGTTAGTTTTTCTTTTATACAAGTAATTTTGCAGGTCCAGATTAATTTCTGGTGCAAGTCTATGAAAAGCTCTGCATCAACAGAAGGGATAGATTTGTTGGGTAATCTTTCTTCATTCTAGTCAATGATAAGCCCAGCACTTTACTCACTGTTTCTCTTTGTGAGTTAATACACAGTATTGGATTTCCTCTTTGTATTTTCATTCTTCCTTTGTGTGGGCATTTGTTTTTTGCTTCTTTTTTTTTTTGTGTTAGTTTCCTCAGGGGATGAGGCAAAGGCGTCATTACCAAGACAGCCTTTAAAAAACAGCTTTAAAAAAAAAAACAACTAAACAAGCCCAACAACAAATTTCAAATAAAGAATGTTTCTCCTTGTATTGAGCAACATTTTACAGCTAATAATTTTTGTTGTATTTCTGGACAGGTTTTTGGAATTATTAGTAGCCAGAAGACAACATGTAATTATAATGATGTAAATCACAGCTGGATTGAGGAAGAGAAAGAGGAGAGAGAAAGGACAGAAGAGAGAAGAAAAGAAAGGACAATAACAACAAAAGCAATGCACCATGCCTTTCACTGTTGTGAATCATAGATATGATTTTATTAACCAATATAGACTAGTTTCTGGTCCTATTTGCTATTGTGTGAATCCAAAATTGTTACAGAGCAGTTTTGTATTATTACAACTGAAGTCAGAATCAGGATCATGTGGGAGGAGTGAATGACACATGTCCTCTTATACACCAAGAGCCTTTCATGTTCTGCTTGCTTCGTTGGCTAAGGATAGGAGTGACATATTCTTTTATATTTAATATGTACTAAATGGTAAAACTTAATCTAGCTGAGGTTTCTGAAATTGACATTGTTACCTGGAAATTCATGCAGTTGTCATCTGGCATTGTACGCTTTTACGGACAGGGTAACAGCAGTCTGACTTCTTTCTGTTATACAACACCAAGCAGAGTGTGGGATCTGGTCCAGAACAACAGCACTCAGGAATACAAGTAATGTAAAGCTTATTAAGTTTTGAGAAGGATTATAACAAGTAAAGAACCAAAATAAAATACCCAGAACCTTTTCTGTCCTATATTCTTATTAAAACAAAATCTTTCTCACTTTTAGCCTTTCTTTGCATTTCTGTGCTGAAGAAACAGAATATATACCTGGTAGCAGGATGGTGAGCTTCCTCTCACTAGAACTTCATCCTGTTCTAAGACTCATGAGATGGATCCTCTGGTGGCACCTATTTTTCTCCACAGATCACAGAGGTAGTCTAGCTACTTTCTTAGAACTATTAATGTGTAATAGTAGATGACATAAACCCCACTTCATGTATCTATGAAATTGTCCACTTAGGTTTTGACCAATTACTTTTAAAAGTAGAGCCTGGCTGCAAATGTATTTTCTATTTTACAGGAAATTACATTATTTCCATAGTTGTCACTCTTTTTAACTGGATAATAATAATAGAACAAATGTGAAATTTACTCGTGGAATGAGAGTCTGAAATAAAACAATAATTATTTTTATCTGAAACTTGCTTTTTAAAAGAAAGGGAAATGATTCATTGCAATGCTCCTGTTTGATTTTAGACACTATAAGCAGCTTTNCTCATCAGAACAATCTTCTCAGATGTCTTCATAATGAAATTTTATTAGAATTGATAGATTTTCACACAAGCATGCAGTTTTGACAAGCATTTTCTGAAAGAAAGAAAAAAACGTTGGTAGAGGACATCCTGTTAGCTTTATTTTAAAATTTCTCTATTATATTAAAAAAAACCCCAAAACATGAAAAAAACCCTACCATAAAATACCTAATCAGTTCACTTGTGTTCTCTCTAGAGACTTGTCTACTATACTTCTTCCATGGAAAGATTTAATTACTTTGTGTATGTAAAGAAAATCTTTTCATTCAAGGTACTTTAACTTACATACAAACTTTTATTCTCAAAATGGCTCCAAAGGGTAGTCTAATATAGCCATTCTTATTTTCCCATTCACATGCTAAGATATAGAGATCTTAAATGATTTTCAGAAATGAAACTTGAGTTTGATACAGAATCCAGATTGAGGTATTGTCACATTGGACACCATTAGGCACCCCTCCCTCTCTTTTTTACAAATAAGATAAAATAAAATTAATCTTTTGTGGATAAAGGTAAAAGCTCAGCCATGTGCAGTGTGAAGGGAGATTTGGCCCCATCATGTTGAAGAATCAAAGAAACACTTATGAGTAAAAAAAAAAAAATAGTAGAACATCCCACTTTCGCTTCTCTTGCATAAATAATGCAACCCAAGGACAATAAGCATTTGGAAAATGGTTTCTTGTCATATCAAGCACCACTTCAGAAGCCAAATTATGTAGACAAGTCCCTATTACAATGGAAAACAGTGGGACAAAGGAAAACATTTCACTTCACAAGGTAAAAACCTCTATTTAAAGGCCAGCTACAAAAACGACAATGACCTTTGCTCCTGGACACCTACTAGCCATTAATAGGAAGGTTCCTCTGAAAACATACACATGCACTTACAACTTGGGCTCTAATGAGGGCTTTACTGTTTGATGACGACATAGCTGGCATGCTTTCAGAACTCTGCAGTCCCAATTATAAAACTGTCCAACAGGAAAACCCACTACAGATCTGAGCTGCCAGACCTTCGAAATGAGGTTGAAGAAAAAAAAAAAATACAGCGGCAA
>VYZV01040462.1:75717-90485 GCA_013401275.1 Pandion haliaetus
GCAAAGGAAAGGGGTTAAAGATGAAGAAAAAAAAGGAAGAAAAGAAAGGAAAGAGGAAAGTAAGGCTTGATTTGGGGGAAAAAAAAAAAAGTAAAAGGTAAAATTCCTTTAAAGAAAAGTTGTTCCTAGAGCCCCCTATAATGTGACAGAGCTAATTTGTGCCTTCAAAGATCTAAAGAGTCTCATAGCTGCAGGTGGCAAAGAGGTTACTTCTGGCATGGACTGTAGGCATCAGATAACATAACACAGAAAACTTCTGTCCCCCATGGAAAAGTTAATGAGATCAACTCTTTTAGGATGCCCTAAAAGAGTTCCTTCAAACTCACCCCATCCACATCTCATTCTTGCAGCCAAACAAAAAGTGTCTGGTTGACTTTAATTGGCCAACCAATGCTTTGATAGCAGTTTTTTTTCCTTGTCCTTGGCGTTACTCAGTGTAGCAGAATTAGGCCAACTTGTTGAAACAGGAAGGTCAATTTTCATCCATTTCTTTGTTTTGTTTTGGAGGGGGTATGTGCATTTTAATTGCTACTGAAAATGGTAATAAATTTCCATAAATAGCAAACCTTTTAAATTTATCAGCTTTCTTAGTGTGAAGTCCCATAATTCCTAATGAGGTCCAAAGGTTCTCCAAGGCAGCTCTAAGCAAAGTAGACATAGAATGAGAAGTGGCACATCTGTTTCACGATGTGGTATGATCCGATTTATGTATGTAAGAGACACAGCTTCAGTGTTATAGGACTCAACTATTACATCTAAAATGCATTAAACATGCAAGCTATGGCGTTAAAACGGGGATAACTGCATTGCATGGGGCTGTGCCAAGATACTCTTTTTGTGGTACATGCATTAAACAGTAGTCTCTGTACAAAAAAAACATACAAAGTAACTATTCAGCAAATTTATTCCACATTCTGAAGGCCACGACACTGGTCTCTGTCACAGAATTACAAAAGGTCAGATATATAAAGCTAGAAGGAGTCCACAAAACCTTAAATATTGGTCTTACATAAAACTGCTGTCTCAGTAGTGTCCTGTATCACACTGATCACTGGGACAGTTGGTCTTCCCACTACTAGTTTGTGTATGTAGCTTGAGCTCAAAGCATATAAACTGACTAAAAAGGTCTGAACTCAGGACATGCATGGAAGGGATGAGTTGCAGGGCATTTGGTCCTGACTGCATCTTTTCTATTCAGCCAGTGTGTCTTCTGAGAGCTTGGTTTGAGAGAACAAAACATTCTTGGATGCTCCCTAGCATGGAAACTGCAGACCTTGGCCTCAGTCCATGCCTGCATGCAATCCATATGTAAAACGGAAAGCCTGGGTTAGAACCCAGCCTTTCCCAGCAGAGGACTATAGGTATCTTTGTATGAGTCTCAGGAACTGAAGCAAACTCTGACGTACCAGTCTCATGACGATAAGCCAATCTTTCTTGTTCAAGTAATCACTCCAGGTGAAATGCTCAGCTGTCTAGATTCTCTGTATACAGCTCCTTTCACAAACTCTGCTTTTCCCTTTGTGAGTCATTCCCTGCCCTGTTCTGTACATCCTCCAGACAGAGAGGATTATTTTACCTCTTTATCCACCTTTATTGCCATTTATCCAAACCATTTGCCCCTCTGTCAATGGGGCTAAGGGAAATCACCCTTCAGTGTAGGAGGCCTGGGAGTTTAATCTCTTCTCTTTTTCACCTCTTAGGATAATGTGAAAACATTTTCCTTCAGAAAACATGTTTATGCAACATCAGCATCAAAAAGCCATTTTCTTGTTTTCCCTAATGACTTTATCAGACATACAGCAACACAATGAAAGATGTTGTTGTTATTCCTTTTCCTTTCCTTGATCTTTATGTTTTCATGGAAACATCATTAGTGAGGATAATAGTTGTTCCAGAATATATTCAACACATGGGCCTGACACTCATTCTAATGTATCACCAAGAAGATCTTTTTTTCCTCTTTTTAAGTTTCCTGGCATTCGTCAAAAGCCCTTTCAGAAACATAAACCCTGGGTTACCCTTCTGCCAGCTTTTAGAGGGGAGGATGTGAAATACTTCCCCTTTACCTCTCCATGTAGTGGGATTGGTATTTGCACAGGCTGGTTGCATCTGAAATATCAGAGATTTTAATTCAGTTTCTTGCTCTTTCTCCAACCTCCTTTGTGAATTCCTTTCTTCCTGGAGAAGGAGGGAACTTGGTCTATGCCAACTATGCTGACTACCAATATGATGAAATATGATCTCCCTCCAAGTGTTGGCAGAAACCTCTACTATAATTAAAAATGCTATAAACAAACAGCCAAAAAACCAAACCAATGAATTAAAAAGCCCCTAAATTCCATTATCCTTTTGTCTTGTTATCTGTCCTGCTTAACTTGGTCCTTTTATTAGCAAATCTTTTTGCAATCAGGGGTGGTGATTACAGTATGTCAATCTAAGTCTCAGCTTTTCTAAAGTAACAAAATCCATAACTAGGAACACTTTGCTGAGAGGTGCCACCACCTTTCCTATGCTATCTAACAGCTGTGGAAGAAAGCAGGACTTTAGTCTCACTGAACAGTAATTTTTCAGGGAATTATATACCTATTTTGGCCTTCTGCATCTTCATTTGTCTGTGAGATGTTAGCAAGGAATGCCTACAGGAAAATCAATATCCAAAGAAGACAACCAAGCTCAGCTGCAAGGCAGACAGCCCATGTCCTCAAGGGTTTAGAGACCCGTTAGGCAGTGGAGACAGAGAGTAAATAAGGACATAATGTTACACACAGAGGAGACTCAGGAAGAAGAACTCACTTGCCTGACTCCCAGTGCAACACTGCTTTTGTATATAGCACTTAGGGCTTGTCTTCAGGGAATAAACTTCCATTAGTTTGTATTCAGAAGCTGTGTAACTTAAACTTTGTGTGAGAGAATCCAAATAGATAAGCTTTACTTTTCAGGGCTTGCTCTCTTGCAGTCAGTGTTAGGCTGTGGCTCAGCAGAGTGGGTTTATTCTTTTTTGGATTGTCACACAGGGAGGAAGCAAATACTATGCCGTCAACTGTTGTATCATCTTCCCAGCCACTCACTCTGATCTCTGAGGGCACCCACTCAGTCATAGTCCTTGGTTATATGCTGGTGAGCACGTATGTATGGAATGGGAATGGCAGACCATCATTTGAGCTTGCTGCAGTAGGTCTCTATTTCCTTAACTTTACAGGCTAGTTTGCAGAGAATTATGTATTCTTGGGGGGTGGTATTTGCTCAAGGAAAAGGTTAGAAAGGCATATTATTTTTTGAACACTTTCTCGGCTGGTCTTTTAAGAAGAGCCTGCAAGTCTTCCCCTCAGGAGTGAGCTTTTCTCTCTGTATATCACTGGAGTCCCCTGTTCACAGTTCATCTAGAAGAGAGTGAACTGCTCAGCCTCGCTTCATAGCTCTCAGGTCCCAGCTGAGATCTATTCATGAGACGCTCTACAGTACAAATCAAGGGACCCTTAGGGCACTGTATGAATTCATAACAAGGAATAATCCATTCTCAGCGTTGTATGCAACAGCACTTTAAAAAAAACCCAAACCACTGTAGAAAACACTGGGGGAAGGCAGAACCACGGGAGGACCGCAGAATGGTGTTACAATCCTCCTACCCCCAGTGCTGTCAGGGTGCGTGAACACAGGCAGGAGCTGGGCAGTCCCCTTCACAGAAGGGGAATGGAGGCACTGTGGGGCAGAGGGTGGGATCCATCCACTTTGTCTGAGGATGTGCCCATGTAAGGAGTGGGTTTGTCCTAGGTTTTCTTCAGAGATAATGGTGGGAATTGAGAGTCCAGCCCAGATCTGGACCATGTTCCAGAGGTTTGTCTCTCTCTGTTAGGTTTTTGGGGAAAAAGGGTAGTTAATCTTCTAAAGAAGACAAATATTTAAAATTAAACAGGATGAGGTAGGCCCAAGGGCATTACCCAAAATTAAAAAGAAAAACTATGATAACCCACAAATTATGCCACAATTTACCAAGCTTTGGAGTATACCCTAATTCTTTTTTTTTTTGTTACAGTTGTTTGCCTCCTCTGCCCTTTCTCCTCCTCTATGTTGTAACAGAGAAACAATAAACCCCAGTATTGTAACTGTATCTTGGGACATAGCATGGTGACTGGAAAGTTGCCTTATGTAAAGGAATCCTGAAGCAGTTTATAGAGCTAGGTTTATGCCTCATACAGACACCTGTCTCAGGTATTGGAAACAATTTATTTTCACTGAGGAATGGTTAAGAAGTGCTGCTCCTTCCACTGTGTGTGGCTCATTAAACAGTCCTTGTGTGCTGAATTTGTCTGGAATAAACAGGACAAGCTCAGAGGCTCTTCTAACCTGCCTCTGCAGCCCAAAGACTTTTGTGGTAGCCCCCACACCAGTGAATCTGTCTGAGACAGAAAACCTCCAATTCCTCACTCCTCCACTAATGCTTAGCACAGCACTTTCAATGTGTCCACTATTAACGTGTTACATCTCTGACCATAGCAGTTAGAAAAACTGGTCGTGGACTAAGACTCTGTACCACCAAGTGCTAGTCAGTATTTCAAAATACGGAAAATTTTGTGTGTGTGTGCACTTAAAATGTCTCACAGCTTGGGTTTATTAAGCAGTCTATATCCAAACTTGCTGAACTTTCTTTACCTGGACTGAATTTTGGCAGTTTAATGACAGCACTACCTCATGAGATTCCCAAGAGTATTGAAATTTATATAGTAATGTAAGCTCTAAGAATTAATTTCATTGTGTGTTACCATTATTTCTCTTTTCAGTTCTGACAGAAGAAGTGTGGGGAAAATAAAACAACAAAAAGTTGACCTAACATAGTTGAACCACCCAAAAATCTCAAAACTAATTGGATCTGTAAGACAAAAAACCCCACAAGTAAACATTGATATTGGAATGTCAAACAGTAATCTTCAAATTATTGAGATAGAATTAAAAAAAAAAAATACCACTTTTTTTTTCTTGTTTAAAAAATCCATAGCTTTTTTTGTTTTTTGCACAATCATTAAGTAGTTAAGTTAATAATAAAAACATAAATAGATGTTGTCCCGATTCCACGACTTGTAGATTCATCAAACACTAAAAAAAGTGAGAACTGGAAACAGTAATGGGGAACAGACTTCATTACCACTCTAAAAGTTGTTGTAGTTCCTAGGACATAAGGAGTAAACAGGTTATAGGGGCGCTGGCAAAATAGTTAGGGGAATCAGCCCTGAAGACCTCATCAAAAGTCCACTGAAGTCAATGGAAAAACTGTTATTAACTTCAGTGGGCTTCAAATTAGGCTTTGGGTTCAAGTGCTTTGACAGGTCTGCGGGGAAAGGATGAAAAAGAACAGAATAATAAAGAATAAAGCAGTACTGGGGTGAATGACGTAGACTCCAATAGCAGGAAATAATAGCAAGGAAGTTGGGCTGTAGCAGGCAGCAGGGCTGTGAGGTGACTGCAGAGCTGTGTGTGTGAATTCACACAACATCTATTCACACCATTTCTCAGACACTCACTTTTCTGAGCAGTAAATTCACTCAGGTTTTTATTTAAAAAAAAAAATATATTTATTTTTAGGAAAAGAAAAGCATGCTGTTGAATATTGGTGGCTGCAGGATGCTGAGTGGGAAGGTAATGATTTATAATACATTATAAGAGTGGGCATGATAAAAGTCTGCAAAAAGATTCTATTGCTCTGCAGACTCTGGTCTCTGCATAACTTAAGCAACAAGGTGCCTCTTGCAGACTGCATGGTTTTAACCTGAAGCTATTACCAGCATTTGAGACAACATATTGTTTAATCCTTCTAACTTCAACATGAATCATTCAGAGGAATGATGGGAGGAAGGGAAAGACTGAAGGGAGGGAAAGAGAAGGACTCTCATAAGAATTATGAGAAGTGTGAGTTGCAGGATCTGATGATGAGGCAGAAAGGGCTGCTGAGGCACCTGTGTAGGGAAGGTAGAATGCTATGTGACAGCTCTTGGGGATCTGTGAACACACCTAGCAGGCTGGGAGATGAGGAGAATACAGTGGCTTGCCCCTGAACTTTGCTCTCTGTCAAGGGTTATTTGAATACCTGCCCAATGATGTCTCTTTTGAAGCCATTTATTTTCCTTCAGCCGTGCCCACTGTTGATGTCATTGCAGCACTGGAGTCTTTTCCCCATGGTGGGTCCATCTCCATGGTGAATCTCTCATTACTGCCAATCAGGGCCACATAAGTGCAGAGCATGCGTCTCACCTCTCACACCCTTCCTCTGGGATTAGACTGCATTTGGGGCCTTGCAGTGTTTTTCAAGACCGAGCTGAGACCTCAGGGATCACAGCCAGGTAAACACTTGGAGCAGAGTATTTACATGCAATACCCACAGGCTTTGCGTAAAGCAGTATAGGGCTAAAAATAAAAGTCAGTTGTCTTAGTCAACATTGCATGTCCAGCACTCTGAGAAGCTCTCCGTGCAAGAAGCACTGCCTCTACCTTTTCTTGGACTCACTTTCACAGCCTCTTGGCTTATTGCTTTCTGTTTCAAGAGCACTATAGTTTGTCACTCTTGGTACTCTTTTTACCTACAGGGAAGCCTCCATTTTACATATTCCAAACTGTCGAGTAATCTAGTTTCAGGGCTTTGACACAATCCAGCTGTTATACTGCAAAGAACAGCTTGTTTCCTCTTTTTGCTGAGCCTGAAGGATATTTTTTGGCCAAAACATTAGCTTTAATACATCAATACATTTAATGAGATTTATATCTGCATCCAAAATTCACCCATGGTGGCCTTTCAGCCTTTCAGTCAGGTGTTGGCAGCCTTGCGCTCTTGACTATTTGTTTGAAATTCAAGCTTGTAAAGAGTGTTTCTACCCATTAAGGTGACATGAATTAAATATTCCCTTGGAGTTTACTTGTGTATAACTGAGAAAATGCATTTTTTTCCTGAAGACAGGAGAAACAAGCAGCAGCAAGTAGTTGGGTATCAGTCACACAGTATCTCTCTTCTTGGTCCTATTTATGGCTTCAGAATGCAAAAAAGACCAGCTTTTTTTTTTCATCCTGAATCAAAATTATTTTACTCAATTGACCAATTGATCTTAAATTGAAGTGCAGAGGAATCCTTGAAACCAAGAAATCTCTATTTTCTAAGTGACTTATGTGCAGATAAACTTACATAGAAGATGCTTCTGTTCATTTTGTAACACCTAAAACTAGGTGTCTGAATCCTGAGCCTAACTGCCACCAATACTCTCTTGGACTGAACAAAATACTACTTTGGGTAGCCAGTCTCATGGAGGTCTACTTTTCTGGGTTAGGAGAAGGAATTATACAATTCTGTGCTGGTTTCCCATCTTCCTTTCTGTCATTATTTCTCCTTCCATTTCTGTAATGATATTTTCAAGGAAAAAAAAAAAAAGCATCCAAGTTGGGAACACAGGCTTGGTTTAGCTCCATTATGATTGTTATTATTACTACCAGTAGCACTACTTAGCTTTTTGTAGTTCTTTTTCTTGCATATTTCTTAGAAAACTTCATAAACCAGGGAAATATTCTTATCCTGGCTTTCCTGAGGCACTGAAACACACAGAAAAATGAAATACTTTGCCAACAGTTAAAATGGAGATTAGTGGTGTGGCTGGAAATAAACCATAGTTCAGATGAGGAATAGTTCAATGGTCAACACAGTAGAACAGCAGTTTCCAGGCAATTTTGTCAAATGTCTGGAAGAGTGCCCCATTTTATATTGGGAATTGTTCTTTAAGCCAGAAATCTCTGTCTCAGGTGGGAAGAAAGAATATGGGGCTATGGGTGAAGGGAAAGTGTCATATTAACAGGCCAGAAAAGAAAAGACTCTGGACTTAAGGGAAAGACAAAAGTGGTTGGAGAAATTAACTCAGATGATAGAAACAAAAAAATCTGAGAAGCACCATTCTAGGTGATGTTACCTTTCATTAGAAAGGGGAATTCAGTCCCATTTTTTGGAGGATGGGGAAAAATATTCACACATTGTTCTTCACGCCCTTTATAGATACATAAACATTCTTTCTAATTAGGCTGAAACCAGGATTTTCTCTAAGTATATTTCAATCCCTGAATCTCTGGTTCATTTTTCAATCCCAGATATATTTAACAAAAAAAAAAAAGGGGGGGGGGAAAGAAAAACCTCTACACACTGCCAACTCCATTGGTATCAGTCACAAATGCTTACAAGGATTATAGCATGGTAATGAGCTTTTGTACTAATGGTACATCTTTTAATAACTGCTATCTGCACTTCCAGTTGTAAGTGATAAGTGAGGCTATTCTGTTAACGACAAAATGCCTCACCTTTCCCCTCCCCCTACTCTGATACTTCATCTTTCTCTGAATTCCTCAGCTGAAGGTTGGAGAGGAATTAGAGTTAATTCTGAAGCTGTTGCCTGAGACCTGATGCCATTGCATGCAGCTGGTGTCTCCCAGCTGATCACAGGACTGAACTCCTGCTCTGCTGGGTCCCTCTGGGCTGTGGCATTGGGCACTCAGACTAGAATGTGGTGAGGATGCCCAAATGAAAAACTGTGAAAAGTTTCCTTTAGTGGCAGCGACTGATAACAGCAGGGAAGAAGAAAATGTAATAACAATAGTCTTGTTTCAGAGGCAGAGAGCTGTGAAGGGACAGGAGCATCAGGGGGTGGGATTTAGGAAAAATGGCTTCAGTTTTCTACTCTGCCTTCCTCTGTGATGTTGGTCGAGACACTTTTTCAGTGCCCTCTCTAAAGCAAGGCTAACAGCATTTCCCTATCTCACATGAAGGATCAGAAGGGAAAGGGAACGGGGATACAATCATTCAGTGAATGTCAGGTCGTTATTTATTGTGAGGGAGAGGTAATGTTGTGAAACTTTGTTGCTCTGGAACTTTTTAAGAAGAGATTACAGTGTCAGTGCCAGACTGCATTACTCATCCTCCCTTGGGTGCAGCAAGGTTTGTGTCCTGCGATTCTGTAGCTGCAGCTACATCTTTGTTTAAGCTTTAATGTCCCCTCTCACCACCACCCACCCACCCTTTTTATTTATTTTTTTCTTTTTTTTTTTTCTTTTTCTGAGAGAGATTTAATTTACCTGGAGGTTCACAGGGGAACAGAGAAAGAACCAGCTCATGTTACAGGCTTGCTGAGTCTGTTCATCTGGAGGTATCCCTCTCTGACAGCACAGTCAGTATTGAGCCAGGATCTCTGGGATCTGAGTCTATAACTGCATCCAATCTCCTAGCACAATCTATAACCTGTACCCATATAATCTGTGCCACCCTGTTGTTTTTTCCGCATCTCACCTGAGTACCTGTCACAACCGGGGCTGGACAGACCAGGGAGTCATGTTGAATTCGGTTTTCCCTCGGGCTAAATTAAGGTGAAAGGACACCAAACAATCCGTTTAACATTTCATTCATGACAGAAGCAAACTGAATTTGGGAGACGTAACAGTAGGTGGCAGGGTCTCTCACAACAGGAATTAGCATGAGATTACCTCCGTAAACAGTGTAACCCGTGGAAACCATATACATCAATTCAGGGAATGAAGAGGTCCCTCGCATTGGGTCAGGGGGGGTCAGAGCGGACGCCCTTGCTTTCCAGGCTCCTTCTCAGAGAAGGGCCTAGGGGCGGCTGGATCTGCTCTTAGTCCCGGAGTTGGTCAATGGTTTTATATTTTAAAGGGATGAGGTGTAGCGATTATGGAAAAAAGAAAGAGAGAAAAAGGAAGAAAGATTTCACAGATCCTAGGTCCAGCATTGGTCCAGTCAGCCGAGGGGTGCAGTTCCAGTGGGCGCACACACCTGGGGCTTCGGTTTGTGTCCTTTTATTATCCTTACCCCTCCTTTGGGGGGGCTCTCGAACTCATCAGGCCAATTAAGTGTCATGAGCTGTTTGTGAGCTTTTGGGACTTGGGGGTTGTTTGGGGAGTAACCTCCCCTTCCCTGTAGATGTGATCTTTTGTGATCTTTTTTTGATCCTGCTCAGCATATCAGAACAGCATATAAAAATGGCATGGTGAGTCGCCCTGTTCAGCACATAAGAGCAGCACAACAGAACAGGGAGCTCTGCACCCTCCAGCATACCCTCCCATTGCTGATGGGCGCTGATGGGCTTCTTTTCACCTGTGGTTCTTTGCTAGGCAGAGTTCCTTGTTATGCAGAGTTAGTTGTCAAGCGGAACTTGCCCCACCACAATGTTTGAGACATTAACTCCTTCAGTCTCTTGCAGTACTGGAACATTTCTATGCAAGGCTCAGAGGTCAGTGGGATGCTGGAGTGCGGTCTTGGAACCTCAATGAGCAATGTTCTCTAGCCTGGGTCTCTAGTCTGGCTCAGCACAGCCCCACAATGCCAGAGAACTTGGTCCACAGCACGGCAAATTGCTTGAGTGGCAAAGGTGGAATGGATTTGCTTTAACAGAGTAAGAATGAAAATATAAGAAAGGATTTGGCTTTTACACAGTGTTGGCAATGATGAGAAGAATAAAACCTTCTGGAGCGAAATTTTCATGGGTATCAAGTGGAGGTGCCACCCATATTTGTACCAGTTGAGCAATTAATCTTCCCACCATGCTTTATAATCAAGGAAAAGGAAAGCATTAATAAATGTTCTTTATTCTTTAAGTGATATATAGAGCTGACCAGAAAATGGAATTTTCAGGAAGATCCCAAGTCTTAAACACTTTTTTGGGTTTTGGTTTTTTTTTTTTAGTTTTAATTTAGAATAAAATGTAGTCTGGAATTTCATGCAAAAGAGAATATTTGCAGAGGGAAATGTCAGAAGCACAGTAAACACAGCTATCACTACCACCTGGAACTGTTTAGAAAAATTTCTATGGAGAATTTTATCAAAATTAGCTCATTCCAGAAACATTTTGGTTTTGCTTAAATGGCATTTTCAAGCAGAAAAAAGTTATATAAAAATAGTTAGAGCAGTTGTATGGCTTATTTTTTTTTTTTTTCAGTAAACCCTTTGCTTGGATTTTGAAAACTGGAGGTAGAAGAAAATCACTAAACAATGTAAGTGTGGATAATAATCCTAGCCCACAAGAGAAATGGCATATTTTAATCATGTGAGGTCCTTATGATCTCTGCCTGCTAAGATTATATGGTAATAATATTTTCTGATGCAGAAACAAGCGCAAAGTCTTTACTGTACAAAATATCATGGCAGAGAAACAATGCCATGTGCTATCAATACATGACCTAAAAAAACTTTTAGGAATGCCCCACTACAAATAGCCATAAACATACTTTCTTCAAGACTGTCAAAACATTTTGTTTAAAAAAAAAAAATATACTATTCTGTTTATGCACTCATTTATGTATTTCATATGAAATAAAGTCATTTTATTTCTTCAACTGTATTTTGAAATGTTAAATTTAAATATTCCATTAAGATGTTCAAACAGAACATGTAATGCTTGAAGTTTGTCCTAATGTACTTCAAGCAAAAATGTTCAGTAGTATTTCATACAAATGCACACGCATACACACAGACACACAGAGTATTTCTATTGAAATAATGTTTCTGATGGAAATCAGTTTTAAACATTTTTTTTCTGAAGAGCTAGAAGGCAGGAAATCTTGCATGAGAAGAGGGTAAGCATGTAGTGTTATTTCTCCAGAATATTCCCCAAGGATTTATTGTTTCAGGTTGTTCCTGGTCTAAAGGCAGTATCTTTTGGCATAATAACTCTCAATGGATTTTGTCGCATCCCATCTTTTTTTTAAACCCATAGGAATTTTAGCATACACAACATCCTGTGGCAAGGAGTTCCAAGAAGTACTTCCTTTTGTTCATTTATAAATTCCCATCTGCCAGTTTCATTTCATGCCTTAGTTCATATTTTGAAAGATCCAGTGAACAATGATTTCATAGACTCTTATCATATGGTCTCTCAGTCATCTCTTTTTTTAGGCTTCGGCGTTTCATGCATGGATGCTATTTTATACCTGTGCTCTTTCTTGTTGCTTTTTTTCTATATCTTCCCCTGTTCTCTTACTTGCTTTAAGAGATGAGGAAAAGTAGAACTGCACACAGCATTATGTGCAAGGGCACTGCAGACTTGCAGTGCTTTTCTCTCTCTTGCATTCCTAAGTTTAACTATGGGTGAACTGGTATTTTCTTAGCACTATCTTTTATCATCCCAAGACCTCATTTCTAAACAGTTCTGAACCCATCATGGCATAACTAAATTGAAGATTTCTGTTCCCATGTTCACCAGTGAAACCTGGGACTGAGTTCTTTATGTGAGGAAAAAGGAAAATAAGGAACAAGAAGTTCTAGGATATAGTAACACCTCCAGATAATAACCCAAGGCAAGAGGTTCCAGGTGAAGACCCCCATAGAAAGCTATCATCTACAAGAAAGGCTGAGTGAGCTGAAAGATGATGAAGAGCCTGATGCCAAGGGTATAAATTGTCAGAGAATAAATGATGGGGAAAGGTTAAAAAAGGAATTAAAGAAAGGTGAGCATTGTTTGGAACCATATGTCTAGAAAGCAGTCTGCTAAAGGAGAGTACTATGGTGAAAAAAACATCCAACCTAAAGTCTGCTTACCCACGGAAAAAGAAGAAACTGAGGCAAAAAGAAGTGCCCAGAGCTAGGCATTGTCATCTCTGCTGCAGAACTGGCAGTTCATTTAATAACTTTCAAGCCTATGTCATGGTATTACAAGCTTTAAAAGCTCCAGCTGAAAACAATTGCTATTAATAACCCCCTGCTTTGCAATATGAAAGCAGCAGGTACAAAAGTGAGACACCTATAATCCCCCCAAGTTAGACAGCAGCAGAGCAGCACTCAGTCAACCATGGAGGAGAATCCTATAAAAATACCCAAATCCATCTCTCCATGATGGATGGTCTTTGTACAAGCACTAAAGTGTATTCCCTTTAGTACCACTGTCTATTGATGCTGAGCTACTAAGTAATCTGAGGGAAACTAGGAAGCGATCACCATGATAAAAAATAAAATGGATTGGGGATAAAGCTGGAATTTCGTCAAAACCATCATGATCAGAACAATATTGCCTGAGAAATGGGGAGCTTTATATCTGTCAACATGTTAGTGTTTGGACAGGAAACCAAAGCCTTGGAGATTGGTGTCAGAAGAGGGATCTTTTTCTTCCATAAGCACCATGCATGTACCAACATGAAATACAAATTTAATCTTGCTGACTAGAATTCATGACAAGTAGCTCCTGTGAGAACAGTCTGAAACCAGTAAGACTGTGCAGATATTCCTGGAAGACTTCTTATATATTCACTAAGCATTTATTCAGCCTTTACTCGTAAAATACATTCTGCTCATTCATAGGACTCTTTTCTGAACAATTCAGGATTTCTTTCTGAGTTTCTAATTGTGCCGAATCCTGCATACCTTGTGTGAACTAATGAGAAGGAATCATTAATGCTGAGAGAATGACTCACAGGATTAAAGGCAACAGATAGGATCAAGCCCTATACAAGTACTAAGACTAAAAATTCTGATAGCATTAGTGGGATCTAAAGCTGATTGAAAGAAGTATTAAAAAACAAACAAACAAAACAAACCAAAAAATCCCCCCAAAAACAGGAAAGAAGTGTTGACATTGTGATTTTGAAAAAGAAAAACTGTCAGCAAAATCACATAGGAAGAAGTTGACTAGTTGGGATTTGACAGCTGGGGGCCATCGTATTTCTGAACAGTATGGGCACTGGGCTGCATGTCCAAGGACAGGATCAACCATTCTGGAGTAGTATTAGCATGATGCCAAGAAGGAAATGCAGGGTGAAACCTATTTCCTCTCTGCATGTGTGTTAGGGATTCAAAGCAGGGAACAATCATAAAGTCAAAGAATAGGTGAGATTGGAAGTTCACCTGGTCTAATCCCCAGCTCAGAGCAGGGTCACTTTGACCAGGTTGCTCAGGACCATGTCCATTTGGGATTTGAGCATCTTCAAGGATGGGTACTTTACAACCTCTCTGGGCAACTAGTTGTAGTGTTTGACCACTCTCACAGCTAAAAAGTTTATTCTTGTGTTTAAATGGAATTTCCTGTGTTGCCATTTGTGCCCACTGCCTCTTGCCCTGTCACTGGGCCTTCTTTACTACCCCTCCTAAGGTATTTATACACATTGATAAAAGATCCTCCTGAACATTCCCTTCTCCAGGCTGAACAGTCCCAGCTCTCTCAGCTTCTCTTCATATGCCAGAGCCATCATCATCTTTGTGGCCCTTTGCTGGACTTGCTCCAGTATGTCCATGTCTCTGTATTGGGGAGCCCAGAACTGGACCCAGCAGTCCAGATGTGAGTCTGCTTCCTTTTTCTGCACTAGAACCACATTAGGTCCCTGAACAGGAAAAAAACTGTGGAGCAAGATTTCATAGGCTTTTATCAGGATGATTTAAAATAGTTCAATAGAACCACTGGGAAGAGATTGACAGAGAAAGAGAAAGTGAAAGCCATGTGAGCAACTTTTACATCAACCAGGGGAAACAGTGTCCACTTTCTCTTAAAATGTTTTTGGAAAGAAGATGATTGAAAACACAAGATATCTGAGGCTTCCAGGGTTTTGAAGTCTGCAGAGGGACATTCATGAGCAGTAAGCCTGGAGCTCAGCTGCTGTGAACTTGATCATTTGCTGCAGAGAGCTCCAATGCCTTTCATGAGAGTATTGTCTGGCTAAACTCTGAATAAGACTTTTACAGGGTAGCCTTAGCACCTTTAGCAGTTTAAAAAACTTTTGGGGATGGGGAAGATTTCTCTAGGCTGAAATGCATCTTG
>VYZV01040464.1:4748-21901 GCA_013401275.1 Pandion haliaetus
TGTGAAAATATTTTCTCTCATCCCATAAGGTGGGACAATCAGGTTTTGCTTAGCTAGCAGCAGCCTTATCTACATAAACCTTGTTAAATGTGAGTGCACTGTATTTGCAGGACAATCACCTGGAGAAGTTCTTCACTCTCTGCCATTCTCTGGAAAGTCAAGTGACATTCCCCATTCGACTGATGGACCAGAAGATAACAGAGGCTACACTGGAACATGAATTGAAACTCAGCATTATCTGTTTGAATTCTTCACGCCTTGAACCTCTTGTCTTGTTTTTACATTTGGTACTTGATAAACTTTTCCAGCTGGCGGTACAGCCCATGGTCATAGCTGGCCAGACAGGTATTTACTGGTGCATGGCCTTGGAGTGGTAGTGCAAGCAACCTAGAAATATGGGGGAAATGATTGCTAAATATCCAGGCTCAGATTTAGTATTTGGGTAGTCCACTTAGACTTGTGCTTCTCAAGACACAGTTTCACTGCACAATTTAATCAGGTTTAACTGAGTTCCTGTCTTCTCTCCTTTCTCCCCTACATATAAGACTCACAGGCCCTTGTTGGGAGGTACATTAAATTGTAGTAGATTACTTACCTGGAAATGTAAGTCAGAAAGTGGTTTAACTTTGTTTGGAATTCAATTGTTTTGCAAGGAAAACACCAGAAAGTCACTTATCCTACAGCTGACGTTGCTGACTGCAGCATATCCTCTACTCAAATATCTTTAGAGAGAATTGGGTGAGCACAAAACCAGAAAGGGCATAGTAATGCACACAGATTTTTCTGTTACCGAGGCTGCCAGTTGCCCATCACATATGTTAACTCTGCAGGGAAGGCATACTTGGAAACAGTGGTGTGGTTTATTTCCTATCTCATTTTGGTAATCAACACTTGTCATCCACTATAATATTTGTGGAAAAGCCTGCTAACTTGTATTTGCCTGTCAGCTGGAGAATAATGGGTCTTAGTGTTCTTCAAGTAGGTATTTTATAGGAAATGTGTAAAGGCTGCTAGAAATGGTAATTAATGGTTACAGTCTGCTTTTATGTGGCACGAAGTGATGGAGTAGCAGTGATTGGGTTGAAAGCCAGTGGGTCTACTGAAGAGTGGTTATTGCCCTATGTAGACTTTGGGTCTGGTTAGGTATAGCAGTTGCTGTCTAGAGCTCTGAATTTGTTAAGGACTGAATTAAAGCATGTAGGATTAGTTGGTGCTGGTACAAAGGATGCCCTCACCTAGACCCTTCAGTGCTGAGACTAATTCTTGCCTTTGTTTCACAGCCAACTTCTCACAGTTTGCCTTTGAATCTGTGGTTGCAATAGTGAACAGTCTTCACAACAGCAAAGACCTGAGCAAAGACCAGCATGGGAGGAACTGCCTCCTGGCGTCTTATGTCTACTATGTATTTCGTCTGCCAGACCCTCAAAGAGAAGTACTCAAAGCAGGTAATATTGGTGCAAGGGTTGCAAAAGTGTTCTTTTTTCTTGATACATGCCATTCAGCATGGTGCTTCTGAGAGGAGGACTTAGGGAACTGGCCTATAAAATAGCTGTAAGGGTGACTGAGCACTGGCACAGGTTGAGCAAAGAGGTGGTAGAGTCTCTCACCTTGGAAATATTAGAAAGCTGTCTGGACGTGGTCCTGGGCAACTGGCTTTAGGTGACCCTGCTTGAGCAGGAGGGTTGACCAGATGACCTCCAGAGGTCCCTTCCAACCTCTACCATTCTGTTACTCTGCTGCACTCCATTGTCCTAAAGCCTGTAAGATTAATTTGATCAATTGCTACATATTAACTGACTGACCACCAAACAGCTGTACTGTGGGAGCTAAAGATATGTAGGCCCTTTTCTCTTTCAAATATTAATTTAAATCCCCCTTGAGGGATGTTTAGACTGATGTTAGAATGTGCTAAAATCTCTGAGCTTGCCTACGCTTGGAAATTCTTTATCCTGGAAAAATAAGGTCCATGGGGAAGCTTAAAACATTAGGTAATCATTTAGTGAAATTCCTGCTGGCCACTCTCTGCTTCCTTGGACACTTTGAACGTGGTGGTAAATGTTATGTGTTGAAGGCGATATTTTATGTTTAGGCCTTGAATCTTGTCTTCATGTACAGCAAATTAAAAAGCTGAGGGAAAGAAGAAAGAGCTATTGTAATACTGCTGCTTAGGTAGCCCTGTTAAATCTGTTGTTACTGCTTGTGCAATCACCTGTGAGCTGTTGACTTGGAAAACATCTGCACCTTGTCATTCAATGCCTATGTAATTTGTTAATGAAGCTGTTGGTGGTGAGATTTTCAGGAGCTTTATGGTATTCAAAATGCTGATGCTGTAACGGCACTGAGCAAAGCTGGCTTGAATCTCATGTTTGTCTCATACATGTGTACTTTAGTCTTAGTTCAAACATCTCCTTATGGGCAGGTGCAGGCAGCAGTACCATTTTGACAGAGTCTCGTTATTACACATTTGGACGCACTTCCGCAGTGTCTGTTGGGAGTAAACTCCTGCAGAGCCGAGTGATAAGCTGCAGCAATCCCGACATTGCTGTTACACAAACTGCTACTGATGAGGAAGTCAAAAACATCATGTCATCCAAGGTAAGAGAACAAAGTCAAATATCTGGAGAATTGTATGGGCCAAAACCTAATAATACAGAATTGTTCTGTAAGGATTGGATTTGCTTCTTGTAAATTCACTGTATGTACCATCAGAAGCATTGGTTGTTTATCTAATTTGGCATAGGTGTATGTTAAATCCCATTGCTAAATTCTGATGTCCCTTATCAGTGAAGAGAGCAAGAGGTAAGAAATCTGTCTCTTGTGTGAGGCTTAGACACTCCACAGAGGGATTTGCTTTTTTGACATGCCTCACTCTCCTGTTCTTCTTGACATTAAGTTCTGTTTGTGTCTCGTGATGTGGGCTGGTCCAGGTTACACAGAATCATTGTGAGAAAAGACTACTGTTTCTTACACTGGGAACAGATTCACTTTCTGAAAGGGTTGAAAGATTCCTTGGGAGGGAAATAGTTTTCCTAAAATGCACTGATAATTTATTGTTGCTTCTTTTAACTCTTTTTCCTTTTTTNTCCTGTTAAAAAAAAAAAAGTAGGCAATTTATACGATAGCAGCCCCATGATTTTATATTGGCTATAGTACAGATGCCACGCGCATATTTTGTAACTGGGTCTTTCCAAATACTTAATTCAACCACAGAGTGAAACACAAACTTCCTCTGTCTTTCTCATCCACAACTACATATGCCACCAACAGCTTGCAGGATAGAAAGGACAATGACAGAAGAGAAGCAGGATTTTGCTTCCCTGATTGGCACCCAGTGCTTGCTGGTCTAACAGCATCCCAGGCCCATCTCAGAGCTTTATGAAGATGGCTGTGCTTGGCTCCCTGGGGAAACCAAAATCTAGAGTTCCCCATTCAGCAGGAGCGGGGAAGCTGCGCTTCTGACAAAAGCAGGATTTTTCCCCTGGGCACGGAGCCTGCTCTTAGCTGCAGCCCTAGCAGAGCTCCACAGCAGCATGTCTGCCAAGCTCTGAACCATATTCCCCCCTCTCTTTTCTTTGAGTGTTACATATGTAAAATACTGCTTCTCAAGCAGGTTATTTTCAGAAACATTTTGAAGTCTTTTCTCCATTGACTGATCACATGCTTCTCCAGTTAAAGTGAATGGGTGCTTGTCTTCAGCAAATTAAACCAGAACTAGTAAGATGCACAGGCTTTGCCAATCTATTTGATTTGTTTATATGGGCATAAGTATTCATCCGTAGCAATTTTTAATAATGTAGATTTGAACTTAATAGCTTTATGAATTTTACTGTAATGTACTGTGTCCTAAAAAAAAACAGAGCTCAAGGCATTTTTTTCCCCAAATTAATACAAAATTAAAATGTTTGATATTACAGCTTCATCACATTGATAAATGTAGCAATTGACACTTGGCTACTGCCATTTCACTGCCTTTTAAATTGGCATTACTTGTAATGGAAGAAAGATTCCCATATGCTAGTTAATTTCGGATGTAGAGCCACCGCATAAACTTAAAGGACGGTTACCGTTGAAAGGGTGAATTGTAGCGCTTCCTAAAGACAGCTGCAGTGCTAAAATTGGGCACGTGATGGCAGTGTTGGCATTTGCACGCTCCTGCGGCTGCTCCATTCAGGCAGTCTTTGGCCTCCACTGGGAAGGGGGATGGGTGGAAAGAAAGTGAAGAGCTGTTTAGGTGAACGTCTGTGCATACCTTCCAAAAAACCCACCGGTGCTGATTTCTTCTCTGTTAATTAGCTTAAGTTATGTATTAACTTACTAGTATGTATTTCTTCTGGCTATGCCCCCCAGCCTATGGATCACAGCTCCAGTCGGATGTCTTTCTACGTTGAAGGAACAAATGACGTGCCAAGTGTTTGTGCAAGTCCAAGGCCATCCAATAAAAAGGTAGCCTACCACTAAGTGTGAGGGAGCACAGTAACAGAGCCTGGAGCCTCCTGAGGCAGTGCTGGTAATTAGTGCTACTAAATGAGGAGAGGGGAGAGAGAACAACCAACCAGTTTTATCAAACAAGGAGTTAGTGACGGAATATTGAATCAGCGGGTAACTATTACCCAAACTTTTCTGGTTCTGCTCCAGAGTCTTTAGATTCTTTTTCCAAGACAGATTTAGACAAGTAGCAGCGTGCCTGGATCCTCCCTTTGCTCTCTTTCTCAAGGTGTTAGGGCCTCTCTCTTTTTCCACTTCTGTTTACCCTTGGATACCTGCCTCTACATGTTACAGTAAGCTGCATTCAGAAATGTTTGCCATCTCTTTCTCCTGTAAAGAATATTTTTCTTTTCCCCCTTTTGTAGCTTTTAGAACCAAGAAATTCCTTCCTATGTTGAGTATGTAATCCCAAATAGATTTTTAACAACAAGAAGATACCATATCACTTAGATAATTTTTCCAGATCTGGGTCTTGTGTTTGGCATAGATCAGCAGCAGTGGCTTTGGATGAAGAAGCAGGGGAAAAAGCCTGCAATGAGCAGTTCAGAATCTGACTTACAGTTAAGAAACTCTCCTTTCTTACTCCTGTTTATTGGTCTGATTTCTGCCAAAAAGTGTAGAGATTTATATCCAGTCTGAATATTGGATGGATTAATGAGTCCTATTCAATGTAACTATGCTTAGGAATCCTATTAGCTTTATTGTTTGTGTCAGGAATAGAAAATAGACATCGCAATAAGTTTTTAGTCCAGATTTGAGTTTCCTTAAAGTTTAGATCATTGGGATTGGGTGTCTTATGGTCAGATCTCACTGCAAAGAGTATTGTCTTCAACTACAAACCTATGTACAAGCTCTGCTGTGGTTATTGCTCTGTCCTTCTCTCCCACCACAGAGAAAATCTTACTTCTACATTCTCTCAAAAACATGGATGTGCTAAATGGAAACACTTAGCCGGGAGTGGGGAACATGACTGCTCCCTGTCATGCACACAGCCAATGGCCTGAGGATAGACCAAAGGCATTTCCCTTGTTTAGTTATCTGGGGTTTTAGATCCACAGAAAAATGGGTTCTAAAGTCATTCCTTATATATAATTTTGGTCAAATCTGCCTTCTGATCCTACAGGGATGTCCATACATCCCCATCCAGCTGCTGACTCTCCAGTATGGGGGAGTTTCCCACAGGGAAGAGGGGGGATGTTCAATGTGGAAGATGAGTTGATTGAAAAGCCATTTCCCAACACTCTGTGTTTATTATTTAGCATTTCCACGAGGAGCTGGCACTGCAGATGGTCGTCAGCACGGGTATGGTGAGAGAATCTGTCTTCAAGTATGCCTGGTTCTTCTTTGAGCTCCTGGTAAGATTTGATAGTGGCATTTAGTAAGTTAACGGTGAAATGTAACAGGTATGCCAGGTACAGATTTAGTTCTGTGGTGATATCTTCAGTTATGCAGCCCCAGTGTGAAAAGGAAAGGTCCAAAATAATGGAAATATACCTAGAGAATTCTCCATATTCGTGCCCATTTCCCACTGACAGCCTGTGGTGGCAAGTCCTGCATGAACTACATGCAAAGTGGTCCACAGCTTACAGAAGGCTGAAAGACAGACATCAAACTGAGCCTGCCCTTTTCTGTGGATACCTGTTCCTGTCTTTTCCAGTTCGTTAACAACATGGGAGCAGTGACAAGGCTCCTCAGATTCAGTTTCACAGAGCCCTGAGGTGATGGATGTCAGTGGCAAAAATCATACCAATTTCCACTGGCAGCGTATAAGCAACCCAACATCAGGTCAAGAAATAAGAATTAATTCCAAAAGTGTCATTCCTGTCTGTCATCATGAAGGGCAAAAGTTGCAAATAGCAGTAGTTGTTCAGAGCTGCAGATGCAAGGCACTGGGGCGGGTGATTCTGATTTCAGGTGCTGAGAGTAGCTAACTGCATGGAAATGAACAGGAATCAATGTCTGTCTGTGTTTGAGTCTTAGGCTCTCTGTTGTTGTTGCCAGTACATGTAGGATTTATCACAGCAGCTCTGAGAAGATGAGTGATTACATTCAGGGAAAAAAAGTAGTGAATCTTACTCCCATGGACTAACTTAAAGCAGTGGTTTTACCTCTGGTTTGGGCATTATTAATTTTTTTTTTTTTCTTTGCAGATAAAGAGTATGGCTCAGTATGTTCACAACATAGAGAAGCAAGACAACCCACGAAGAAGCCGGTTCTCCGATCGCTTCAAAGATGATATTACCACCATAGTTAGTGTGGTTACTTCAGAGATTGCTGCACTTTTAGTCAAACCACAGAAGGTAAATGCATGAAATAAGCACCATAGATCCTTGCTACTCACCCTGTGTTACAATGAGCAGTGTTTAATCCCATTTCACCTTCAGCAGTGTCACTGGAATTAGGCCAAAACGGAGGCAGTATTCTCACATGGACCTTAAGCAAGAGTTGGGGCTGTTGCAAGGGGCAGCTTTGTGCTCCCCTGTCAGTTTGTTTTTATTCAGCTCAGCTCCCCAGCCTGCTTCTCGCTGTGACTGCAGGGTACAGGGAGGGAACCCCCTTTCCCATCAACAGGAAAGACTGGACACCAGTTTTCAGTGGCAGTGGTGCTTTATGCCAGGTTAGCCAGGGCATAAAACTGCAGCCAAAGCAGGGCTTATTCCTTTTATCCCCCTTTCCTGTTACCCTCATTTCTGCTGCATAGTGTTTTATTCCACATTTGACTTCTCTGACAGCAGTGGGCTATGCAACATGAAGGCAGTATTCCTCCCAGCTGTTGCAAAATGTAGCCATGAGTGATCTAGCACCAGATCTCTTTAAAGAGGCACTGGCCACTTGAAGGTAAACGACAAGAAATAAGCCCTAACTCCCATGAAATTCTTTATCCTGATGTTTTAACAAGTCGCACTGATATAATGGATTATAAAGTTGAAAGGATCATAAAATGTAATCTATATTTTAACATTAATATTGTCAGCTTATATCACTGATGTCACTCTGCACTGGCCAGTAGACAAAGTTAAAGCCACAGATACACACTGGGTGACTTGTTTGTTCAGTTGTTGCAACCGGCATATTTTCATGCCCCAGAGCTGCCAAATGCACTGTGCTAGCCCAGCAGTGTGCTCTGCCACAGGGCAGACCAGGCTGGAGAGCTGGCCTGCCAGGTCGCTTTTCAACCAGCTGAGTTTCCTGCTCCACTTCATGTGTCCTCTGCTGTGCTGGAGGAGCAGAAACTGGAAAAGGGCTAAGACCAGACAACTGAGGGCAGAGAATGGCAGAAGTGATTGTCACTGTCTACCAAAAAGTTTTTCCTGAAGCTTTACCCTTTGCTCCATCTTTGGTGTGTTTCCATGATAGCCATGTGCAGATAAATTGTTTCCACAGAAATGTTTACTTAAAGTGTAAGTGACTTTTTTTTTTTAAATACATTGTGTAATAAAAATTGGTTACATTAAAAATATTTTAACAGAACTGTAGGTTTTGCCAAGAGATTAGTATTTTATGGCTTCCTCATGAGAAATACACTGGCTTTTATGGGCTGTTAATTCAATTCAGTTTTGATAGAGTGAGTGTATAGAACCTGATTATGTGTGAAAAACCCACTGCAGTGTTTGCAGAATTAGGGCTATTGGTTAGTTGTACAGAGCAGCAGTAGGTAATGTGTGTCAGATTTTTAAATCCAAGCAGTAATAATCTATGTTTCAATACATGGTTGAGCATGTCAGATTGCCCTGAGATTCTACGGTGATGTCTGGCATATTTTAGCCTACCCAGTAAGGTAGTGGAAAACTGATTTTTTCTTCACAGCAGAAAAATGTTTTGCTGTGTAAATTACAGATTGCAGGAAATATATATTCCTGAACAGCATCAAAAAGGTTGAAAAATGAAAAATGAAATCATAACCACCCTGAGGTGCTGCACACCTGTTCTCACTAGTCACAGACAGGAGTAGGGACAACATTTTTCTCAGTCATCTCCTCTGTCAGTCTTGAGTGAATCCACCTGAAGGCTCTGAGAATTACATGTGTGCAGATCCCTCAGGCACCTCCACAAATTCCTCTTGGTGAACTACATATACTACTGAGATTTTATGATTTAAATTGGTGTGTTTGAAGTAACTGTAGCCTTGTTTTAGAGGGCACGTGGAGTTCTTTGTGTTTTTTACTTAGGGGCTGCATATCTCTGGTAATCAGACCAATTCTAAGCATGCAAGAGCTTAGCTGCTGAATGGTAAAACCCACAGATTTAACTTACCAGTATTTTTTTACTATCAGTTTTACACTTAAAATTTCTAAACAAAATACTTGACATTCCATCAGCAGAGCCAGTGCAGATTTTTATTAATATTTTAAAACAATATTTTATGTTTTAAGTACCTAAACCAACATTCTCTAATGTTAAAGGTTCAATTTTTTAAAAAATGACATATACAGGATTGCAGCCCACAGGGAATTCAGAACAGGTCTCAAATTCCATTTCATTGTTGTCTGCCCAAAGGTTTGCATAGATAAACTTTATTCATCCTATGATATTCTTCTGTGAAAGCCACAACAGTTGAAATAATTTACAGGAGTGATTCTGTATAATTTTAACAAGATCACATAAATTGGAGAACCGAAACAATCTTGTACAGTATGTTCCATGGCATGGTTCTGGGAACTGTTCCCTTACACTATTTTTTAATTATTCTAAAAAGTCTTCCACCTTTATATAAGTTTCATACATCATAACTGCAGTTCTTCTTTTCATCCCTTTTTTTTTAAAGGAAAATGAGCAAGCAGAAAAGATTAATATCAGCCTGGCGTTTTTCTTGTATGATCTTCTTTCTTTAATGGACCGAGGATTTGTGTTTAATCTCATCAAACATTACTGTAATCAGGTAGGGACCATGCATGATTGGGATTGCATTTGGGTTATGGCCAGTCCAGTGTTTTGTTCTGTTTGATTCATTTATCCATCAAGATCCTGTGAGCTGTATTAAAGGGCCGGGTAAATTTTCTGTTTCCTATTGCATATACAGAGACTTTAAACCTTTCTTATTTGTGGTCTTATTTGTGCAGAAAAAAATTGACTGCAGGTTAAGACTCTTTTAGAAATGTCATACCTTGCACTGCTGCAAAGCATCCATGGAGCCACTTTTCTTCCCTTACTTTTTTACATCCCTTAGCAGCAGGGTCTACGGACCATACAGAGCAGCTTTTGGTCTCTGACTCTTCCAGGGCTGTAAGGACGTGTTTAGATTTCGGGGATTCAATCAAAATGATCCATGTCTGTCTTCTTGCTTTACAAGCCTCCCAAAATTAAAAATAAATGATGATGCAGGATGTTGTTATGAAATTATTTGTTGTATTTGAAGGGGAAAGTTTTCCTTCTGTTTTGTGACCTGATATACCTGCTGTAGTTTTTCTGCCAAAGGAAGGCCCTCTCTCAGCTGATGGTAGGTAGGAGAGCACAAGATGGTTACCACCCTGGTTTCTTATAGGATGTGCAATATTTCACTGATGTCATTGTTGATATGAAGAGAAACAACAAGACCACTGATGTTCTGTGTTGCCTAGTAGGACTTTTTATGAATTTGCCACAGACTCGGGAGAGTTTTGTTTGGTTTTAATCTTTGTGTTATGCAAAAGGGAAAAAATATTGTATGTTTTACTTCTGGGAGGAAAAAAAATATTTATTGTCTCTTGGGAAGTTGGTAAGTCATCCAGGGAGGGAGCAGAGAGACACCACCACTGTCAAACAAAGAGCAGCTAATGGATGGAAGCTAGTTAGGTACAGGGAACCAGTGAGCATTTTAATGCATGCTGGGCTATTTGTCTATTTCTGTTTCAGGAAGGAGGCTATTTCACTGCATGGTAATTGAAATAGTGCACGCCCATCACATCACACTTCTTTGGTTTGCTTTTCTAGCTCTCAAACAAGCTGAGTTCACTCTCCACCCTGATTTCCATGAGACTGGAGTTCCTGAGAATTCTCTGCAGCCATGAGCATTACCTCAATCTGAACCTCTTCTTCATGAACTCCGCATCTGCTCCAGCATCCCCCTCCCCCTCCTTATCCTCCCAGGTAGGCATCCATTAGACGATACTGCATGAATGTCACATGAAGCACATATGTAAAGAAAGACTTAATGTTGCTCTGTATTCAGATACTTAGGTTAGAATTAGCTGTGGTTGGATCAGGGAGAATAACTTCCCTCTTGAAAGAAAAGGGGCAGAAGAATGAAGACTAAGGGAGTACTACTGCAAAACTGCATCTACACAAGTTTAAATTTAACATGACGCAGACATGTGCCACTTCAGAAACATGAAAACAGAAAATGACTGTTAAGGTAGACATGCAAGGTCTAAAAGGAACATGGCTTTGAAAGCTAACTTACAGGCGCACCTATATCCCATCCATACACAACCACAAATGTGTATTTCAGTATCTCTTTTGGAGAATTATGCATGCAGCAGTGCACAGCAAACTTTCTGTGCGTTCGCGTTCTAGCTGACCTTCTTGTCCTCCAAGTGGATGTAGATGCTACCACTACGTAAGCTAGTGACTAAAACACTGCAATTTTCAATATCCTGGAATCATGGATTTCTGTTGAATCTTAGTATTTTTCAGAGCAGGATTATCAGGCTTTCTTTTTCAAATAGCAGCATTCTTTGTTCAGGGTTCCTCTCCACCCCAGTGGTACAGATGATGCTATGACTCTGCCAATGATTTCTCTATATGTTCTGGGCAGTGTTTTCCCTTTTATTTGAACTTTATGATTTTTTCTGTGTGGAAACACTCAGGTATCCTGAGTAGGCCTCTCCACACAATTTTTGTGAATGCCCCTCCTCATCACTTCTCATTTCTCCCATGATGTCATTCCCAGTACATGCACATTTTTCCAGACTTCACCTGATATTGACACAGCTCTAGACTTCCTGAATGTCAGGACCTCCCATGCATCATCCTGGGTATGGAGTTCACAAATGCATTCAGTAAAGAAATTTTTGGCTGACATGCCACACACTATTTTGCCAGTCTTGTGTTCTTCTCCTCTACATTCTACTTAGATGGTATCTTGCTTTTACCATGGGGCAGACTCCCTGACAAAGGGTGCTGGCCTACCTGTTTTCCACCTCAGTCATCTTGCAGAGGTCAGGACTGGGATGAAGCATTTCAGTGCAGTGCCCCATAACTGCCACAGCCCTTGGATGCAGGGGGATGGAACTGAAGCCAAGAATGGTGGGAGGTACAAAAATAATCTGAGTAACAGAGCAGTTCAAATTCACGGTTACTTTTTCAAGTGTCATTGCTGAAGAATTGGTTGGATGCTAAGATGTGCTACATCTCATATCTTAAGGATTCTGACAGGTCAATGAGAGAAATAATTTTTCATTGAAGTTTTTCCTGGTCTGAAAAGCAAAACATGAAGGTCTTAGAGTCAGGATTTCCCAGTCGTTTTGCTTAATGCTAATCCTGGATGCCAAAGAACTAGAAATGGGACTCTTCTGCTTACGGAGAAAAGTCAGCATAGCTCTTGCAACTAGTTCTAGCAAGTCAGAGCTGGGCAGACACCAGTTTAATCATTCTTTCCTTCAAGCAACTTCATCAACTCTTTTTCTTCTTTAGGAGTAACCTATGAAGTGCAACCTGTGCAAATCAATAAGGCTTTTGTGGCCCTTGGATGATTTAATACATTAGCTGACCACACTTGCAGTAATTTTGATCTGTCTGCAGGAGTGCTGCCCAGCTAGAGTTAGATTTTCAGTAAGAAATGTGGCCTTGTGAATAAATCTTTTGGAATTCTTGGAGAGAAGCCAAATTCACTTAACTGGGTGCTCTACACTTTAACATTATTCCACACAAACAGTACAGCCAATGCCTGTCTGCTTGAGGTCGAAATGGGAGTGGGCTTAAGTACGTGGTTCCGAAATACGGGGCTGCTCAGAGACATGAGTTTCATTTGACCCAATATTCTGGAAGACAGCTGCCACAGTGTGGTATACTGCTGCTTCATGTGTTTGTTTTCCAGGACTATTCGCAGGTGACTGATAGAAATATTGGGAGAGAATATTGAAGAATATAAATTAAAAGCAAAATTTGGACTCATAAACCCCAGTAGCTGCACTAGGGAGTAGAGTCTAAGACTTATGCTCACCTGATCAGGGGACAAAAACATTCCAGGTGACCTGTGGCACAGACCTGTGATTGGAGAATCTAAGAAGTTCACAACACATATATAGCAGCAACTTTCCATTCCTGAGCTGGCTGTATATCAGTCATAGCCATAAGTTACAGCAGTTTGAAAGCTGCTCTAAATTATGCCAGCTGCCAGCAAGCTCAGCCAAGGATTTCCAGGGTGAAGGGAAACACTGTTCACACATCTTTCCTGACCTTACTTCCATGCTAGACATCATGGATGCTGAAGAAGGCACAGTGCAGAGTTTCTGACACGAAGGTCCCTCTTAATGTAGGGGCAGCCTCTTGCTGTATGATGCCCAGTGGCTACTCTGCAATAGTAAGAGCAATGTAAGGAGTTGTAAACATGGAGAAAATTCTGACTTGGTGTCCTGTCCAAACTAGTGAATACAGGGTAGAATTTTACATCTCGAAAAATGTCAAATGAGTTGCTCGCACAGAATGGAAAGGAGATTTATGGAATGGAGATTGCATCCTAGCAAGCAACTCATTTGAAACTAGATGCTTTTTATTTTACACACAGATATTTTTCTCCAAAATGTCCAACCTTCTTTCAAAGACTGTGCTTTTCCTGTGGTAGAGATTTTCCATTAACTACATGGACTGTGACTATAACCTCTTTAAAAAGCTTTGATTTCAGTGATCATTCTTTAACACTTCCAATATAATTCTGCAGAACTCTAGCTCCTGCTCTAGTTTCCAGGACCAGAAAATCGCTAGTATGTTTGACCTCTCAGCTGAATACCGTCAGCAGCACTTTCTGACCGGCTTGCTTTTCACTGAATTGGCAGCAGCACTGGATGCGGACAGCGAGGGGTGGGTATCTCAATTTGCAGACATTAATACTCTTGGCAAGGTCATAGTTCTATTCCACGGCAGTCCTGTTTCCTCCACTCTTTTCAGCAAGTCACTCTAACATAGCAATAACCCAGTCATTTTTTTATCTGCAGTATGTTGGTCCCAGTGAATAAAAATATACTATTTGTTGCGTTAGTGTTGGCTAGATACACAAATTGAGAACACAACATTTCAGTTGCTCTTCTCTCTGAAACACCGCTTCCTTTGTCTGAGCTTAAGAGTTTAGCTAAACTTTGGTGAGAATCTGATGCTTTTCTTTAAGCACCTCTCTTCACCATACTGAATTTTTACGGGAAGTTTGAAAAGTTGGGTGCTCTTTCATTGTGATGAAGTGGCTCGGAGATGTAAGATAGCTATCTCTTGCAGGGAACATAAGTCTCTGCTCAGAAAGGAAGAGATTATTTAATTAATATTGGTGTATTAACTTGTTTCTTTGACTTCCACTCTGTTTCTTTGATTTATAAATAATTTGTGGAGCTCATGGATGGGTTTTGTGTTAACAGGATTAGCAAGGTGCAAAAAAAAGCTGTCAGTGCTATCCTTAGCCTGCTGAGTTCCCATGACCTAGACCCACGTTGCTCCAAAAAAGAGGTGAAGATTAAAACTGCAGCTCTCTACCTCCCTTTGGTTGGTATCATTTTGGATTCACTGCCGCAACTCCATGATTTTACAAGTAAGACCTTTCTCCCTTTGTATTTTTCAGTTTCCTAGAGTGACTTGTCTAAACAATCTGTCAAACATAAAAGAGAATGTGCTAAGTGAAGAAATTCCACACACTCTAGTAAGGTTGAGTATTTCTTTACTTAGAAGTAAACTCGATTTTTAAAGACAGGAAAAACAGTGTCCTCACTTCATAAGTAAATGATAGACCAGAGATGTATCTGTAAGTACTCCTGCCTATCTCTTTAGTGTAAATATTATGATCCTGCAAATAAAGCCTGAAAGATCTGCAAGAAATATTGACATACAGATAGGTTTAACAGACAGTAGAGAAGAAAACAAGAGTGATACTGACATTGTGTTGCATCACAATTAAAGAAATTGGATTGTATTCTATCTTTTTCTATTGCTCTTGAGTGCTATTAACATGATACCAAAATTAATCTCAGGCAAATGTAATCATCACATAGGAAACACATTTTTATCATCTGTTTTAACTGTAAACTTTGCTCTACATTGTCAAGCCTTTTAAAACAACATTATGTAAGCTGTTTTCTTGCATTTTGCTACATGTGTGTTCATATGATACTGCTAAAAGCAGCTATTTCACATCTTTTTGTTGGATAGTAGATCTTTGCTACTTGGAAAACTACATTTTGCTTCCATAAATAAAATAAAGGCTATAAAGAAAAAAAGGTATAATCTTTGAAGAATACACTTTTGTCACTGGTTCTGAAAATATTTTGCATTTAGAAGTCTGGACAAAAAACTTAATACTGTGAAGGTACTATTTAGCACTTTCAGTCTAATACGATGAGAGCATTTATTATACATTGGCTAATCAGATGTCACCCCATTCTTGTAATCTAAGTGTTATCCTTATGCCACAGATGAAGAAGAGACATTATGAGGAAGCCCAGGTGTACCAGTATGGCTAGGTTTTAGAGTGTCTTTCTTTATAAGTATCTGTCACAAGAGGCTGTTGACCTCGTTCTGAACACACTGGGAGGGGCTGGTCACTCAGTTTCTCTGAAAAACGTGACTTGCAAAACACAGAATGGACACTGAGAATCAGAGGAGATTTTTACAAAACTTAGGTATAAACAACTTTATTTGCTGAAAGTGATGTCGAGAACTATCAGGAAATAGAAGCAGCTTGAAATTAAACTTGTTCTTTAGTCAGCAGGCAATACTGGCTCTGTCAGCTGTTAGCAGACTTACATACTTTGTTGAATATCACCAAACCCACGTATGGCTTTTGCATTGATCCTCTTGCCTGAAATGGACTGGAACTGGATGGTTCCAAGTCGTATGAAGCACTGCTTAGCTTTGGACTTCAGAGACAACCTCATGTTTGCTACTGCCTTTGTTTTTAATTTAGCTTCTCTGAACACCTAGAGCTTGTTGGACACATCTCCTTTCCCTGTGTTAATTTGAACAATTTGGCAACCTTTGCAGATGGCTGCAATCTGTCTTGCTAATGCTGCACTTCTTTCACTGCTTGGTGCATCAGCCAGACCAACAATCAGGGATGGAGGTGCCAATTGTTTTGTTAGGTTACAGCCCAGTGGAAGACTGTGACATGTGAGCAGCAACAACTGGATTGCTCCTGAAGTTCTAATAGGGTATTTCAAACCTAGTTTCAGATGCCCGCAGTGGAAAGGGACGCACAGGAAACCCAGAAGAAGAACAAGAGTCTGCAGGTGCAATCAATCAAAATGTGGCCCTTGCCATTGCTGGGAATCAGTTCAACCTCAGGAGCTCTGGAATATCTCTGCTGTCCCTGGTATGTCCAGTGGTCTGCCAGTCTCCTTTCTTGTATCTGTTTTCCTCTTTCTTTGTTTTCTCTTTCTATTCTTTATTGCCACTAATAACTACAGTAATGAAAAACTGCATTCTTGTTTCCTCCAGCCCCAAAGAATGCCTCATACTCCTCCTGTCATCTCCTCCTCTTCTCTTCTAGTCATTTTATTACTCCTTTACCATAAGTAGTTCCAGTTTTTCTCCCACATGCCTATTTCCATTTCCACACCCAACTTTGTCTCATTTCCAGAGCAGCAAATGCCACTATGACTCCCCCACTGCCTCCCAGTCTCACCTGAATCCAAGAGCCTTCTTTTTCTCTCTCTCTTTCTTCATTCATGGTTGTTTTTATCTTTTATACAATTTGGCTGACGCAACTGCATGGCAAGAGGGGACTGAAGATTTATGGAATCTTTTTCTGCATTATTCTAAGGAAATTAAAATACAAGCATCTAGCAAAAAATGCTCTTTGCCTCTTTCTGTCTTTCACATACATACAACTGGTCCTGTCACTAATTACACACACATACATTCAAAAAATACAATCGGTATAACCTGGAAGAGGTTAAACTTACTGAAGTCCAGCCCTGAGATTTGATTTCACTGAAATTTAAATAACATCACTTTACCTGAATGACCTCCCTCTTCTTTTTGTTCTTTCAACTGACATTTACTTTATCTGCTCCTAGCCCTACAGACAGAGTGCCACATTAGGTCCTGATACTACTCGCAACCTGTTGGTCTGTTTCCTCTGGATCATGAAAAATGCTGATCAGAATCTAATACAGAAATGGATTGCAGACCTTCCATCCATGCAGTTGAACAGGATTTTAGACCTCCTCTTCATTTGTGTCTCATGCTTTGAGTACAAGGTGAGTGAAACATGGCCTGATTTTGTTGTCCTGTTTTGGTTTAATTTTTTTTCCTTACCTTCCAGCTGTCTAGGGGAAATTTGTTATTGACAGTTGTTAAATTAGCTCTTGTCTAATCTATGCTACAAATGGACAAATTAATTCAGAGAAAATAACTGACACTAGCCTTCAAGCAAAATGCAGCCAAAACCTTTGAGGAAGTCCTATGAAGTTGGCTTAAATTGTTTTGTTATTTTCCTTTTCCCGGGGATCTGAGGGCTATTTTTGGCAGGCAATATATTGACAGCTTCTGTA
>VYZV01040465.1:2014-16050 GCA_013401275.1 Pandion haliaetus
TTTTTTTTTTTTTTTTTTTTTTTCCCTTTTTACTATTCCTTGCTTGCCAAAGACTTAGGGCAAATCCTTACTAAAGGAGATTTCTCCATCATTAAAATGAGATTCTGTCACTTGACTGGAGATTAATATATCAAGCCAAAACCAAAGAGCAGCCAGATAAATACCTTCTGGTTTTGGTCTTTGATAGCTTTTAAGTCCAACTTACCATTTTGCTTGTGAGGTAACCAAAATAGAACACTTTTAATGTATTAAGTTAAAGTTCCTAGAACAACTGATAAATGTTTCTTTACTCATAAGGAAGGAGACAAGGATTACGTTTTTAGTCTTTAGTTATGGTAGAATGGAATTTTGTTGAGTTTTTTTTCTTTTAAACTGACTTGCTTTATTGGCAATAAAGCTCGTTTTGCTTTTAAAGTGGTTATAGGACTGGTCTTCCAAGGGCTTTAATCTCTTAATTCAATTTCCAAATTTTCTCAATAGGCTCTAAACAACCAACGAAAACAAATTGTTGCTGCCTACTGTAGTCAGTCTACCTTCACTGTCATTCAATTATAAATTTTTCAGCAGTATTACTGTCTAAATATTTATCTAATTCTGTTCCCTCAAGGAGAGCCTCACTCTAATGACTTTGTTTATGCTGCAGGGGATTTGGTCCCATACACTTACTATTTATTGGTCTCGTCAGCATACAGGTGATGCTCTTTCCAGAGATGAGAACTTTCTCTGTCATAAAAACTTGAATCAAATTCAAGTTACTCAGTATTTGTTTTTTATAAATGAAGAGTAGGAGTCCATGTATTTAAAAACCAGACACATTTTGGTTTATTTTTCCAGTTTATCAACTGGCTTATCTGTTGCCTAATGTTAATTGGTTAATGCATTAACAAGTAATTAACTGCTTTCTGAAATATTTTTAGTTGGTTTTGGCTGTATATTTTGTTCTTCACTGGAACTGTCTGTTAATTTCAGGTTCTATCTACCTATTTATCAACATGGATGCTTCTCCTGACTAAATTATCTTTCCTTCCCTGTTCCCAAACTTAAGGTTCTGTTTTCCTCTGGTTTCTTCACCTATGATACTCTATTCAGTTGCAGCACAGAAAACTCTTTTCAGTAAAGATTTGAAGCAACACACCTTTAAATAGCTTTTTCTTCAGAGGACAAAATACACTTTAAAAAAAAGGTGATTTATTTTTTAGAAACCTTTTCAAATGACCATTTAAACATAGTACTAAGAAAACCTAAATAATTCTTAGGAGTTGCACTTCTCTGAGATGCTTCCTCTAGTCAATGGGTTAGATAGCGAAACTCCTAATCACGTTTGGCATTTTCTTTCAGAGACCTTGGCTGTGTATTTCCTGAGGAATGTACCTCTGTTCTCCCTGAACAATGGTAAAGCTTCAGCAGGAGGAAGAGAGGATATCTCTCCTTGTGTATTGAAAAACTCACCTACAACAGGAGGGCTCCTTTCTCCTTCCCCAAGAAGGGGTTGAATTTGTGAGACACAAAACTTCCTAAAGGAAGTTATATAGCCTGGTGGAGATTACTCTTTTCTCTGGTTGGGGTTTCAAGAGAGGACACCAGCTAATCTCTCCTTAAGAGAACTAGATGCTCCTTTTGAAGAGTATGGATCCTGGAAGACAAGGATATCTTCTTGCAGTTGAATAGAGCACATATTTTCCAAAGAGGGAGTAGGTTTTAATGTGCAATTTTTTTCAGTATTTCTTACTGCCAATCTTTAAATCCCAGTTGGAGATCACTTATTCACAGAGTCTAGGTGCCCAAGGTGGAAGTTTAGAGTTCCTGTTTAGCAACCAGTGTACTAAAAATATAAGCTATTAAATGCTAAAGTGCTATAATAACATCTTCTTAATAGATTTACTGCTTCTTGCCTCAATTTGCATGAAGAAAGAACCTTCTCCCTCTGTGCCTTCTTTTCTTTCCCTCATAGCTCAGGCATGAGTGACATATAGACCATACTTTTTAATACAGAAACTCCTATCTACTGATACATTAATATTAGCAGAAGTACCACCATAAAGGGTGTGTGGCAGGCCTTTATCTGTCTAGGGCTTTAGGAAGGTGATCCAAATGAGAACAGGTACAGCCTTTCTAAGTTTATTAGGTAGTTGAGGAAAAGTGTACAGAATTTCCTCTGAAAATACTGTATATTGTGAAAATGTTCAGACAGCTGCATGCTGACTACTTTTTAAAATATATACAAATAT
The DNA here is from genome assembly GCA_013401275.1 of Pandion haliaetus. Classification (NCBI taxonomy): domain Eukaryota; kingdom Metazoa; phylum Chordata; class Aves; order Accipitriformes; family Pandionidae; genus Pandion; species Pandion haliaetus. Next base: position 4,243 of record VYZV01040465.1, read on the forward strand.
ATACTAATAATATTACTTCAATTACACTGTATTCTTTCCCACTGAATCTGATTTATGTATTGTTGCTTTATTAGTTATTCTTTTTATTCATACGCAACTAATTGTATTATAGTCCCATGTGGTGCCATTTTCAGGACCTAGCAAAATATAAATACTGTCAATTTTTGTTTGGATCTTTAAGTCTACCCTCTACACTGCAGTGTTATACTTTTCTGTTTCGGAGCTAAGCCTGTACAAAAAAACCCTGCCCCAGATAATGCTGTTTCACTGTTTACAAGAACCTTATTCAGGATTTATTCCATAACCTTCACAGAAATGTGTTTTTTTTTTTTTAAAGCAAAAATAATTTTTGCTTGGTAAAACTATGGTCTTCAACATTAATTTTTTATTTAATATTAAATTGAAAGGCCAGAGGACCACAATCTGAGAAGTGCTAGATGTTCTATTTTCATTTACTTCAGAGAGAGATCAATGATGCAGGATGACATGGTATGGATTAACCTCAGCTTCTTGAGAGCTATGAATATTCAGAGTAAGCCTAATGATAAGGAGAAAATAAAGCATGTGGCTCAGTGCCTCTAATATGTTTTGGCACTGAAGCCTCAAATTAAAATGCATGAAATGAGAGAAAACAATTCTTTGGTAAATTCTCCAGTTTTTTGTTACTGTATCTTCAATAATTGTTTTAGCTATTAAACTTTTAATCTCAACTGACTACTGATGCAATTAAGATCATAAAATAGCCATGACTGACAAACACCTATCGTACATTTTAACCAAGGTGAGCAAGCAACCAGGATTCAATTATGGATGGTAATATTGAGCACACAGTTGCAGGTGGAAAGGTGATTGTGTGGGGAGTTGGGGGCTTGGAACATAAAATTCAGAGGGTTTGATTTCTTCAGGCAAGGGCTCTAGATGAACATCTCTTCGGAATGTGGAAGAAGTAAAGTATGGAATAACATGGGAACTAAAATATGTAAATAAACAATCCATTAACTTTAGAAATCAAAAATGCTATCCACACAACTACATGGTTATGAATCTGACTTAATGGTAAGAAAGTTCGGGTAACAAACTTTGAAAGAAATAAAAACTGAACTAATTAATATAATTTAGAAACTTATGGATGCATATTCCCTTTTGGCCAAAGCTAGGTATGTCTAATTCATCTTACAAGCTTCCCTGATCATTTGGTCAAAGGAAACATTGCAAATTTTACAGCAGTCTTTCTTACAGCTGATCAAAGATTAAGCTGATTGAATTGCCCAGTACACCATGAACCTAAATTAGGAAAATAGATTCGTCACAAGGTAATGGAGAGAGGCTTTCAGATGGCAAAAATAGGTTGCCATCTCTTTCTGTTACTTCAAAAAAAAACCAAAACAAAAAACACCAAAAACTCAACAAACAAAGAAATAACACCCAACCTCTGGACAATGATTTGGTGTGTCCAGAGGGAAGCAGGCTAAAGCCATGTAGTAGATAACAGCAGTTATAAAGGGGCTTCCCTTTCCAAGCCTCTTCCTTGCTTGAGTCCAAATCTGGAGCTATATTCTGAGAATGCAACAGAGATGGAAATACTTGATGCTTTTTATGCAATAACCTTGGATTGTGACATTAATGAAGCAAAGGCTCATGTTCTAGATGTCCCTAACCTCATGGAGCTTGAACCTAGAGATCCTATAGCATAAGAGCTGCTCTAACCACAAGGCACAATTAGCTGATGTTCTTCTTTTGCTCCTGTTGAAACTAGGAGATGGTCCAGCAAGGCATAAAAATTTATTTGGCTTAGTGGGAAAGCAAGCAATCTCTTCTCTAATCCAATCCTCCTATGTTGGGTTTGCGTGGCAAGGTTTTGGTAGAGGGGGGAGGTTTACAGGGGTGGCTTCTAATGAGAAGCTGCTAGAACCTTCCACTGTGTCTGACAGAGCCAATATCAGCCGGCTCTAAGATGGACCAGCTGCCAGCCAAGGCCGAGCCAAACAGTGATAGAGGTAGCACCTCTGTGGTAACATATTTAAGAAGGAAAAAAGTTGCAGAGACAGAAATGGCAGCTGGAGAGAGGAGTGAGAACATGTAAGAGAAAAAACCCTGCAGACACCCAGGTCAGTGAAGGAGGGGGATGAGGTGCTCCAGGCACCGGAGCAGAGATTCCCTTGCAGCCTGTGGTGAAGACCATGGTGAGGCAGGCTGTCCCCTTGCAGTCCATGGAGGTCCATGGTAGAACAGATATCCACCTGCAGCCCATGGAGGACCCCATACTGGAGCAGGGGGATGCCCAAATGAGGCTGTGACCCTGTGGGAAGCCCATGCTGGAGCAGGCTCCTGGCAGGACCTGCGGATCTGTGGAGAGAGGAGCCCGTTGAGCAGGTTTTCTGGCAGGACTTGTGACCCCATGGGAGACCCATGCTGGAGCAGTTTGCTCCTGAAGGACTGCACGCCGTGGAAGGGCCCCATGCTGGAGCAGGGGAAGAGTGTGATGAGTCCTGCCCCTGAGGAGGGTGAAGCAGCAGAAACAACATGTGATGAACTGACTGATCGTAACCCCCTTCCCCATCCCCCTGTGCCGCTGGGGGTGGGGGGGGGTGGGGTTAGGTGGAGAATCCAGGAGTGAGGCTGTGCCTGGGAAGAAGGGAGGGGTGGAGGGAAGGTGTTCTGAGATTTTGGTTTTATTTCTCATTACCCTACTCTGGTTGATTGGCAATAAATTAAGTTAATTTTCCCCAAGTCAAGTCTCTTTTGCCCATGACGGTAACTGGTGAGTGATCTCTCCCTGTCCTTATCTCGACCTGGGAGCCCTTTGTTATATTTTCTTTCCCCTGTCCAGCTGAGGCGGTGGGGGAAGTGACAGAATGGCTTTGGTGGGCACCCGGCATCCAGCCAGGGTCAACCCACCACACCTCCTCACTGAACTACTGTTTCAGGCCAAGGGTTCTTGTGGTTTGCAATATTTATGTAGGGTTTATTGATTGTTTTTTCTCCCTCCCCCATACTGACTCTAAAGTAAAATGCAAAAACATTTTACACTGCACCAAGACCAGAAATCAAAACTGCATTAGAAACAAACTTGCTTTGAATATTCTTAGAGTACAGAGGCTCAGCTTCCACTAAAAAAAAACCAAACAAAAGAGGGAGGGGATTGCTTTCTTTCAGAATATTTCAGACTGGATAATAAGAAAGTCTGGGATGTGGGAAATGTGTGTTTAAAATCTGCAAGTACAGCTTAGAATTCAAGACTATTTCTTGTGCAAGTCTTTAACCTCTAGCCCTATGTGTAGAAAATATGTACTGAAACTCTCTTTGATATATTTTTAATGACGCAAGTCAGGATTTGTTCTCTTAAAAATGCCAGGGGAAGGAAAAAGGCTGTATGTTGCCATTATCAAATATTTACCACCAAATGTATTCTATGTCTCAGAGATGTAAGTAAATCAAGGTGTAAGTGAATCATGTTTGAGTCATCTGAATGAAAATTTAAGTCAATAAGGCTGGTTCTCTGTTGGTCTCAGCTAGTCATGATGTAGAAGGGAATTCCATGTCTAAACTTCCTTTATGATTTTTCTCTTCCTAACATGATACCAGGATTTACTTCTTTTGTGAGTGGAATTCACAGTTAAAGAAAAATAGTTTGTCATTTATGAAATTGAAAAGAGGGGTTTTAAATGTATTTGGATGTTAAATAACCCTTCTTCTCTTGTTTCTAGCTACACTTAATTTTATTTCTGCCCTTCTAATTGCTTGCATATACAAATATTGCATGCTAAATCAGCTGGGAAATTTAACACCAAGATGAAGTCAGGAAAGTGGCTTCCCACATTCATACTTATTTTGTCCAAGATGTATGTGAATGATGCTGGAGAATTAGGTTTCACGCTTCCTTTTATACTTGCATATTGAATTACTTAATACAGTACCTACTCCTGTGCATATTAGTTCATTTTCCCTTTTGGAGTCAGTCCCTATACTGTTCCAGTGGAGCTTGCTGGTGATATATTCCTGGATGCTGGTATGTTGATAGAAACGGTAGGGAGGGTGTACTTTTATTTACCTTTTGCAAGTTGAGATGCCAGTGGCTGTTCCCTCTGTTTGACAGGCAATGTAAATCATTAAATGTGGTGTGCTTAACTTTCATAGCTTCCACTTCACCCTTACTTCCTGCACAAATAAACTTGGCAGTAGCATCAGCAAGGAGCCAGTATACACCAAATACTCATCTTATAATGGCAATAATGGTATTTATGCTCATCCATTACGTGGTCTTACTGTCTGTATGTGCTTTAGAAGAAAAGTAAACAGAATTTGATTGCTAAAATGTGTGGTTCCTGAAAATAAAACACAATAAAATCTAGACTAGCAAGAATGTTTTGCTATGAGACTATGGTGCTGAGTTTATTATGTAGCAGATGCTCTTACACCTTTGTTTTCATAGGTACTACACTCATTTCTTCAGAAATATTAATTCCCCTCCCCTCCCAAAACCCCCAAAAACCAAACCCCAGACTTCTTTCTTTAGTTAAGAAGCACATCACTATCTGGTACCAACAGTGGTCTGCTTTTAATGCTTCCAACGAGTATCTTCTCAAACAAATAATGCTCAACATGTTCTTGCTAATGGGAAACTTCTTGGATACCTGCTGTGTTGAAAGGTCTGCAAGGTTTAAGACTGCTAGAGAAGGTAAACACAATTCCCTCAAAAACATACGCTGTTACCAAAGCATATTGCATCTCCTTTAATGTATTCCTTTTAACAAAATCTGAGTCTATCACAGACAGTTTTCACAAAAAGAAATTTTGCTTTTCAGAGGGCATTAGTTATTTATTGAAAAGAATATATGGAGTGATCCAGGAGTTCTAAATAGAAGATTCCTGTTAGAAAGCCTTTTAACGCTAGTAGGCAAAGGCATTAAAAAAGGCAATTGAACCAAGATGATCTCTTAGTAGTAATAAGGCTCTTCTGTTTTTTGAACTTGAATCAGTATATTTATGTATGTAAAATAATTTGCCAGAGATATAATAGACTTTTTATTACGTAAGGCCTTTAGATCATGATCAAACATGATTAATGGTATTGCAGCTCACAAGTTTTTCTCATTGTCCTGGTTTCGGCGTGGAAAGAGTTCATTTTCTCTCCAGTAACTGGTATAGTGCTATATTTTGGGTTCAGTATGAGAAGAATGTTGATAACACACTCAGGTTTTCAGTTGTTGCTAAGTAATGTTTAGTCTAAAGTCAAGGATTTTTCAGCTTCTCATGCCCAGCCAGCAAGAAGGCTGGAGGGGCACAAGAAGTTGGGAGGGGACACAGCCAGGGCAGCTGACCCAAACTGGCCAGCGAGGTATTCTATACCATGTGATGTCATGCCCAGTATATAAACTGGGGGGGAGTTGGCCTGGGTGGGGGAATCACTGCTCAGGAACTAACTGGCCACCGGTCAGCGACTGGTGAGCAATTGCATTGTGCATCACTTGTTTTGTATATTTCAATCCTATTATTATTATTATTATTATTATTATTATTATTATTATTATTATTATTATTATTATTATTATTATTATTATTATTGCAATTTTGTTATTCTTATTATTATAATTATTATTTTCTTCCTTTGTTTTCCATTAAGCTGTTCTTATCTCAACCCAGGAGTTTTACTTTTTTTCCTGATTCTCTCCCCCACCCCACCAGGTCAGGGGGACATGAGCGAGTGGCTGCGTGGTGCTTAGTTGCTGGCTGGGGTTAAACCACAACACTCATAATACCAGGTGGGTTGAAGAAGTGAAAGAGAGCACTCTGCTATGTAAATTGTAAAGAAACACAAAACATTACAGTGTTAGAATTTATGTCTGGAAAGCAGAGAGACAGCACATTAAAGTGCATGTAATCTGAAGAGTTTTGAAAAACAAGCAACCTATCCTCCTTGGTTAGGATTTAAGGGTTTGCATGGCTCTCTATATCTGTAGGGTTTGTTTCATCTAGCTTATATTCCTACAACAAATGAGAATGCCATACAGTGTTTTCTATACAGGAAATCCCCTTGATGCAAGGAAGGAGATAGGAGTTGGATTCTCTAAAGGCAGATAGGGAAAGCTGTGTGCTTTTTGTGGCAACATAGTGCCTGAGGTTGCATGCAACATGCCAGGTAGCTCTGGCTTTCCCAGAATCACTTCAGTCTCTTACTGCTATCTCTAGCTCCAGTCTAGCATGCTTTGGTTTTTTGGCCTGCCAAGTGAGACAAGACAACCCATTCTACCTATTTCTTCAAATCCTACCTAGACATACCAGGTAGCACTATTAATATCTTTAGTATTCTCTTTCTGGAGATGCAGGCCTGTAGGTACTCCGCCATGGTTGTTCCTCCATTGATACTGGATAAACTGGGATAAATACAGTTCACAAAGAACAGATGCTATAGAGACTTGCCCATTTTTGGTAAAATAAAAGCAATAGAGTCCACATGCACATGAAAAACTGAAGCTGAGCTTAACATGCCAAGCATTAGCCTAACATTACTAGTCAATTATATCTCAGCCAACAAACACGCACTTCAAATGAATGATGTATTGAGAGGGTCAGCCTCTGCACCCATTTAAAATTGTTGGACCAAAATGTACCCAAACTTGTGAATTTCTAAGGTCTTATTTCAAATGCCAGATACTTTAGGGATTTGCTAATAATTTTCTTTATGTATGTATAGACATGTATGAAATGTTACACAAAATTTTCCCTTTTCCATCCCTTTTTCCACTTCTTTCCTTCTTCTTCATTGCTATAGCTCATTTAACTTTCTTTCCCTTTTGCTTCCTTCTTTACATTGCTTTTCCTTCTTTTCCATTACCTGAACCAGTATGAATATACAGCTATATTCACTGTAACGAACACTAATTACATGCTGCTAGACTCATAATATAGCCACAGATTTCTTTAGTATTTCAGCACTGAATTTGAGTAATTTATATCAGTTACATAATACCCTAAACAGAACTATTCATTTAAAAATGATTCTCTGAAGAACCCGGTACCATATTGTTAAAAGTCTGAAACTCATATAGGGTTTGTACAGCAATATGTTCAGACATCTGCACAGGCAAATGCTTCATAAACTCTAAAGTTCTAAAAAAATATACCATGAGTCACACCTAGTCAGATAAATAAGAGGCCCATCTTGAAAACATGAGGAAAACAAATCATACACAGAAATAGAATTTCAGGGTGGAAGTTATAGCATGCATTTGAATCACTTACATGGCAAATCTAATGAGATTAAAATTTAACCCCTATTCTACTTGGAAGCAGAGCTTATTGATATACATGAAGACTAAATCAGTTAAAAAAGATATTTTGAAAAAAGCACCAAACAAAACTTAGTGTTGGAGAATTAGGAACTAGCCTAAATGAAACAACACTGAGATGTTTTCTAGTCCACTTTCAAATTCCTTTTGAAAAAACACTTTTAGGAAATTAGAATCTGACCAAACTCTGGTAAAGATGTATTGGAAGCGTTGGAATGCGTTCGGCAGAGGCAACACTTTGTTACCAGTCCAGACACATTCTTTGACTACTAAAGTCATTTGAAGTACATTGAAATCTTAAAATGAAAACTGTTACAAAAGTAGAATGCTACTTTGTTTATTAAATATCATGGCTTAACTGAATTTCTGAACTTTCCTGGGAGATAACTTGTCTTACATTTGTCTTTGGTTTACATTATAAGGTCAGATCCAATAAGTATACAAGAAAGAAGAATATCTCTGCAAGAAATAGCAACATTGAGACTTTTATGACTAAATGGAGCATTCCATTTCATTAGTAAAATAAAAAGGTTTACTTAATTATATTTTCTTTTTAATAGCCTCAAAAGAGTACCAAACATTTTTCTTCCCCTTCAGATTTCTAAAGTGAAGACAATAATAATTCTGAGTTGCAGTTTACTGCCTACTGGTTTTCTTTGCTTAACTCTTTGCTTTTTATCTTCCCATTTCTATTCACCAAAGTTCTTGCATTCAGCTTTCTCTTTCCTCTGGAGTGATTCTTACTCTGAAATTTGATTTCCAAGAGCTGAATAAGAAGCATGAGGTATTTGCATTGTAAGAACAATATTCGTCAGGAAGCCCAAGACACGCTAAAGTGCCCTTCACTGTGACAGAAGCATTTTTCAGTGCTGGGTGACGCAGCACAGAGACATCAACAAGAGTTCTGTTGGCAGCAAAATGAATTAAGCATGATTTCATAAAAACCTGTCTCCTGGTTGAATTCCCTCACACTTAGTATTATGAAAACTATCATTAAAGGGTGTCCATCTCTGTTCCTCCCCCTGCCCCATGGTTGGAGTTTTCATACCCTTTCTGTCTTTCTGTTTTCTAATGAGAATTGAGTTCAGTGGGAGGCATTAGTGAGTTTTTCTTCCAACCAACCATGTCTTTTACAAACCTTTTAAGAATATAATACTATTAGGGTTTGTAATTCTTTGAAAATTTGGTGGAAATCAAGCCATGTATTCAGTTGGGAGTAAAGAAAAAAACCTAAGTATATGTATGCATTATAGTACAAACCTCACTTTCTTAGGAAACCAGGCTAAAAAGTGTTTCTGTTAGCATGTTATGATGCTAAAATTTGTGCATTATAGAGGCCAGGCAACAATACACTGCTAACAGCAAGCAGAAGGAATGTAGTGAATAGGGAGAACAGCTTTAATAAAAGGTCCTCAGCTACATTCTTCTGCCTGCAGGCAGCTGTAACTGTTCTTCCTCTATTGACAATTTGTCTGACACTTTTAGGATATAAACTGATTCTGCTTTGAAGTGTCATACTACTCAGGTCCAGTGCGGACTCCAGCTGAGGGGTGTTTTCAGTTCTGTAACACCCCTCTCTATTTTATCAGCGCTTTTTTGGAATTAACTTTCTGAAAATAAAAGTATTTCGCTGCTATTGACAGCATTGGGGGTGTGGGGAGGGAAATAAAAGCATTCAGCATGCAAGTGGCATTACATGGATAGATAGAGCACAAAGGAAGGTTTCAATCCCCCCCCAGCTTCGTCTCTATAGTTGCTCACCAGCTTTTAACACTTCAACCACATTAACAATGGGCAGCCTTGCTGAGTGTACGCATAGAAGCAGCTCCTTGACTAAGCTCATTGGAGGCAGAAAAATGGCAGGAACTCTTTGCTCTAATTTCTCTTAAAGCTTTGGAGTCTGAGTAACTGCCATTAAGGAATGGCTTCTCATCCTTTTCAAATAAACCAGGAATCGTCTTCAACTTCTTACAGCCAGAAACAAAGTATTGATGATTTTAGATAGGAAGCTGAGAAACTGCCTGGCAAATCTTCAGTGGGTGATCTGGGCTTAAAACCAGCACACTGTCAGTGCTCCAGGAGTGCAGGCGAACAAACATAATAAGTATTTTGGACACGTCTTTAATAGGATGTTGGAGCTGGAGAAATCTAGTTACTACAGTCAGAGAAAGGCAGAGAGACTGATGAAAACAAAGTGCATGATGACAGTGGAGAACAGGCATGAAGGGAAAAAGCTGACAGAAAACATTTGTAAATTGTGCTGATGTTGAGGAAAAGAGGGTAGGAAGGGAGCATAAACCAGGGCTGTTTTGTTCCCTGTGTCATTTTAACAAGCTCTCAGATCCTAGAACTTGTGAATAAAAGGGCTGAAAATGACGTTTTCTATATGATGGTTTTCAGAATTGCTATAACTAGCTTCAATAATGCAGTTACCTCTTTATTTGTGTAGATGAACAATGTATTTTGAAGTGAAAGCAGTAATTTCCATAGTATGAGTTTTAATACCCCTGTGCTTTATTTGCTAATGAAAAAGCAAGGTGACCTGGTGGTAGGACCCAGCCTGGGTTGTAAGAAGCAAAGGCTTTGTGTTTTATTCTCTGTGGAACTGTGGGTAAGTCATTAGCAAGTCCACAAAGCAATGTAGATGTTTAGAGCCTATAGGCATAAAAACTATTTTGACTCCAAGGGTGTTTATCTAGACTGACTTGATTGTTCTAATTACAATTTATAACACACGTATATGTACATCACAACTGAAACAAACAAAAATCAGTAGTCATTAACAGCTGCAGATTTTTGTGTACTCAAAATAGAAGCCATTTAAGTTCATACTCTCGGACTTTAAAGCCTTGTTTATGTAGGTACTTTTATTGTCTTCAAATGAATTTCTTTGAGGGTACTCATATTCTACAAAATAGTTTTTTAGATATTTGGGTATGTAGCTAGACCTTAGTATTTAAATTCTTAGCTTAGAAAACCTTCAGCATGTTTAGGTTTTTAAACACTGTTTCTTGCTGTGATTTTAGAGTGATGTATAAAATATTATGACTTAGGTTAAGTCTTGTGAGCTTTCGTCTTCCATTCATCTCCTCTATGTTTCTGCTTTTGATATCTAAGAGATGTATTCTATTGTTAATACAATTATACTTCTTTGAATGTAATATTTGTTCAACAGAACATACGGAAGTATTGTTTTTGACAAAAAGCTGGTGTATATTTTTGAACAATGTCAGAATCATGCTGATTTCTGTTAACTTCAGCTTTATATTCCAATATACCACCAAAAATAACCTAGGACTCATACCTGTTTTCAGCTTCTAGGTAATTCAGTTCCCATAATGGAAATACTGAACTGGCATTGCTCATTTTTTTTCTTACTTGGGAATTCCAGCATAATGAAATACAGTAGGAATTCAGCTGGACCAAGTGCCTTATCTTCTTAGTGGGTCTGGGCTGAGTACAGATATTAAAACTGGTTACCTAAAATGGTGATTTTAAAGTAAATAAATACAAATTTGAAGACCGCACCATATGCTTACAATGTAGGATGGAATATAAAAAGGGCAGCAATTTTTTGTAGTGTGCTTAAGGTAGCAAACCCCTCATTAGGTTAGCTGGATTATCTAGTAGCTATTTCTGTTCTCATGCTAGTATGCTAAGCATACTAGTCCAATAGTTCAGAATACCCCTGAGCTGTGGATATGCAGGAGCAGGCCTAACAGCTACAAGGGGAAAGCAGGGACAAGTACTTCCTCTTGGGAGTTCACCAGTTTACATATACTTTTTTTTTTCCAAAACAATAAGTGCTGATAATTTTAATTTTTATATATATTAGAACAAATTCTTTTTCCAGTTCAGTTTCTCTCAAAGGCTGCAACAGAACACAGCTATTACTAAAACTCCAAAAATTCTATCTACTTTTATTCTTAAGAAGAATTCCTCTAACATTAATAGCTTTATGTATTCCTTTAAATACAATTATAAGTTTATTGCTGTAACTTAAGCTTGTAAGAAGTGGACTCCTTTTAACTGAACATGGCAGCATTTATAATTCCTGCATGGGAAAAATGGATTTGCTTAGAGATTTTTATCAGAAGGAGGGGAAAAAAACCTAATAGTAGCTGAACAAGCCTAGAAAGAGTTTCTGGAAGAGAAGACTGACAGGATTCAGCTTGTACTGGACATCCTCTAGAGANATATTTACAGTTCCAGTAAGTGTGCAGTTCTACGGAATTGCAATATCACGATACCAGAAAGACACAAGTCTCTCATAAACACTCATAGACATGCCATTTGTGTGTAATTTATGCTTTGAATAAGTCAGCAGTAGCCTTATGTCAGATGGATTGTAATTTATGTATTTCCTAAGTAGCTTCTATAAACTTCCTAAGCTTATAGGTCTGCATGAGAGGATAGTCCAGAAGTCTTGCAAGAAAGTAGAAAATTATGTCCATGCAATACTAATGTCATCCAGCTCTGCCATATATGAATTTGCCAGCTTAAACCTGCTTACTCTATG
>VYZV01040468.1:2821-38433 GCA_013401275.1 Pandion haliaetus
TCAAGATAATAAAGCTTTCTTCCACCTACAGAGATAAAGGAATGAATGTGAGCTACTCAAATACTACTGTGATGAGTGTTCTGCAAAGGACCATGAAAAAAATGGACAGCTACAATAAACCAGGCTCTTTCAATACGAATTAAAAGAATAAATACATCTCATTTCTCCAGATACCATCCATTCCCTACAATGAAAAAGGCAGATGCCTGCTGAAAAAGAACCATGGGGTAATCAAATTAAAGATATTGGTACAAAGCAAATATTTAAGGAAACGAAGTACAGCTGACCATGCCATATGGTTACTGAAATTTTTAAATTCATACTTGATTCTGAAACACAACAATGTTCTATCCAGATTCCAGTTGAAGGGAAGAAGTAATCAGAGATGGGCTCTGATTCTGTGCACAAATGAGCAAATGCATTCTCAAAGGCGAATGCTCAGGGTTGAGATTCCTCAGGCTGGTACGCAGGAGCTTATTTTGTCACACTATCAATTTAGTTTTCAAGAGTAATCTTAATTTTTTACACCAGTACTTTATTTACAAAGCTCCTATTTAAAGTTCTTGTTCCTTTTGAGTTAAATCACATGCTAGTAGGATAATTAGGAAAATAGAAAGAAATTACATCAAAAGTTTGACTAGTTCAGCTATTTCACATAAAATGAACTGAAATTCAATTACTCAGCATATGTATTAATAAAATGAAAAAAATAAATGTACTTGCAGTTATGATGTCTGGGAGTATACATACATAATTTTTTACTCAATTTGGATATTATTCATTTCAATATTAAAAAAATCTTTGTTATTCCTTAGCAGGTACCATGTTCTATTAAACAACATCAAAATACTGTTCTCAGTCTATATTTGACATCAGCCAGAATGTTGTCAGCTGGCATTGCAAATACAGATGTAAGCGAGAATCTGGTCAAGCATTTCTCAAATTCTATTCATATAGTAGTCTTTTCTTTTGGCTTAGGAAAATACTTGGCTTTGTTTTATATAAATATAGCCCTTTTAAATGCATACATTTTAAGTTTTGAAGTAGATTTTTTTGTTGTTTAGTTTTCTGCTAACATCACAGAAATGAGGATCATACAAACAGAAGTATCCTCATTAATTAAATTGCATTAAATACATTAAACATATTCATGGGCACACTATTTTGTAGAATAGAGAGGAAAAATGTGTTTCTTCATACACAAAATTCTTATTTTGGAATTTATAAAATACTATAAAAATTAGAATACCTCATTTTCATCTGTCAAGAGTAATTATTTTTGTAGTTTGAAAAAACTGGCCTTGGGTGACTTGGGTCACATAGGTTATACTAAGCTGGAATGTGTAAAGTAGCATTTTTACAGAAGCCTTATGTTAATATTCTGAAGCCTTTTGGTCTTTCTGAAAGTACATAATGCTGCATTTAATAGAATTGTTCCAGAACTTCATCATTAAAAAGTTCTGCTAACAGTAAAAAAATACACATTTTTCAGATATTGAATACTGCTTTGTTACTCAGTTTTACATCATGTATGTTTTTATTATTTAGCTCTTCCACACAAAATTCACGTAAGCCCCCAGCCTGTTTCTCACTAGAACTTTCTGAAAATTCTACACAATATTGTGGAGCCTATGGAGAACACAATGCAATTGATAAAGAAAAATGATAGTGTTATCAGTCTGCTTCATCATTACTATCAACAGTCAGCATTTTAAAATATTAGCACACTGTTTCAATACTTGTTCCTGGAAACATATTTCATATGTTTCATATTACCATATTATTTCATATTGTTAGCTACTGGGAAAATATAGAGTAAGTTATAGGTATAAACCAGTTCATTAAATTCCTATATTTGATTATACATTAACATTATACTTACTGAAAAAGATCCATAATCCATATAAATGCCTCCAAAGGAAACAGAGAAATTCTCAGCTGACTTCTGAATTCCCGACTTGCATATTCTGCCCTTTGCTATGTCATGTTCATTATTCATGACTCAGGATAACAGATACCAGTACACATTAACATTTCAAATTGAAAAGTGAATTCAATTTTTGTACTCTTTGCTACCAGTGGAAATATTTTTCAACTACAGGCAAAAAGTATTTTTGTGCATATGTTAAAACATTCTCTACAGCAAGTTCCATATTTTAATGAAGAGCCTCCCATAAGCCAACATTAGATATCACATGCACTTCCCATGCTGGATTTCCACTCTCAATTGCTAGTATTTTTCAGCCATATTCTTTGCAGTGTTGTAAATGCCTGAATAGGATGCTGGATAAAAGAAATAAATAATCTAATCTCTTAGGAACTGGCATAAGTGGAAGCTCTTATACAACTCTTACGTTCAAAATGAGAACTTCAGCAATCAAACACCAGAAAAAGGTGACCGTCCCAGACAAAAAGCAAATGTTGCCAACAAACATCACAACTAGAACTGAGATTTCCAGTCATTGCTCAGCTGAAAGGGGCTATAAGAATGTGGAGCTCCACACTGAACTCTCAGTGATTTCTGGATTAAATCTGCCCATATTGCAATTTTAAATGTCAGTTCTTGTCACCATCTTCACATGAAAATTAACCTGCACATTTAGAGCCTCTTCAGGCTTGTACACCTCCAACCATAAATTGCTCTGCAAGAAGAACTTTGCTGATGTTTGGGAATGGGAGGCAAACCATCTCCTTCTCCCAGCTCTCTGGGGTGCTTACAAGAAACACGGTGAAAAACAGGTTAGCAGAATGAAGAGATTTGACAGGGATAGCAGGTCTTTTCACGAAAATGCCAATTTTACGGTCATCTTTCAGAGGAAAAAAAGCACTTTCATCTGTAGCCAAAGAAGATATAAAACATCTGATAATATTATATTAATACTGTGCTAAGAATACAATCTCATAAGCTTTATGAACATTTTGCTTTTTTACTGACTTTCTACATTGAATGAGAAAGTAACTTCAGAATTTGTCCTTCCTCCATGTTCTAATTTACTTACATGACATACAAATCAATAGGAGTTACTGCTAACAGTAACATGAGTTATATATGAAAATAATTTTTGTTATAAATCATGAAGACCACAAAACAAAGTACTAAGAAATGGCAAATGCTTTGTTGGTGTCAAGTTCTCTATTTTGTCTCTACTTTCTGTTCTGTTTCTTTGGTTGTGAGTTCTGTGCAACAATGCAGAGATACCAGGTATAAGCAAAAACACGTATATAAACTGTATAGCGAGCTTAGATTATTGCATAGTACATATTCTGCATCTTTTCTAATGACTTGATTGGTTAGGAAATGGGAAAACCAGCTTGATCTTATTTGTAAAACATTGGATTTTTCTAGTTGTTCTTGAATGTACTGATGTTTCTACATTTTTCCATTTGAAATAATAATAAACTTATTTGTATTGCAATTTGAAAGCTTTCAATGAAGGCCTTAGTTAAATTTCTCTGGTATAATGGACTCATTTCATATAAAAAAAAATATATTTTATAAAATATTGGTAGCATTTAACGTGTATTTACAGGTTGATGAGGGCTGCTGTTATATACCTGCCTATTTTCTTCATCTAACCCCAATATAGTAAATTTTACCCTTAGATCTCAGAACACTTTAAAAAGAAAATCATACAGAATCATAGAAGTTTGGGTTGGAAGGGACCTTTAAAGGTCACCTAATCCAATCCCCCCTGCAATGTGCAGGGACATTTTCAACTAGATCAGGTTGCTCAGAGTCCTGTCCAGGCTGACTTTGAACGTTTCCAGGGATGGGGCATCTACCACCTCTCTGGGCAACATGTTCCAGTGTTTCACTACCCTCATTGTAAAAGTTCTATTCCTTACACCTAGCCTAAATCTACCCTCTCTCAGTTTNATGGCCCTCCTCTGGACCCGCTCCAACAGGTCCATGTCTTTCCTGTGCTGAGGACCCCAGAGCTGGACACAGGACTCCAGGTGGGGTCTCCCCAGAGGAGAGTAGAGGGACAGAATCACCTCCCTCAACCTTCTGGCCGTGCTTCTTTTGATACAGCCCAGGATACGGTTGGCGTTCTGGGCTGCGAGTGTACATTGTCGGCTCACGTCCAGCTTTTCATCCACCAGAACCCCCAAGTCCCCGTCTGCAGGACTGTTCTCAATCCCTTCATGCCCAGCTGGCATCGATATCACGGGTTGCTCTGGCCCAGGTGCCGGACCTTGGACTTGGCCTTGTTGAACCTCATGAGGTTCACAAGGGCCCACTTCTTGAGCTTGTCCAGGTCCCCCTGGATGGCATCCTATCCTCAGGCATGTCAACGGCACTACTCAGCTTGGTGTCATCTGCAAACTTGCTGAGGGTGCACTCAATCCCACATATCATTCACAAAATACTTAAAATTTAAAAGATTAGGTAAGGAAGAACACCAAAGTGGGAATTTGTGTATATTTACTTAAGAGTATAGCATCTAACAGTCTTGAGGGGAAATAAATTTCCAATTTTGGCTCATGAAGTCTCTCAAAATTTTATCATTCAAATACTAAAAAGAAAGGAGAAGGAAGGAAGTGAAATACGCAAAACTGCTTATTTGTATCTCTATTTTAGTCATTGAGCTGGAGGTGGGATTAGTGTGATCTGACACACACAAGCAAGAGGATAAATGTTCAGAGTAGAAAATACGCCCTGCCCCCACTACAATTCATTTTCTCTTCAAAAACATATGTCATCCCATCCTATTTGTTGACCAAACCATCACTAAACTTTAGGACAACAGAACAGTATTTAAGAAGGTGAAATTGCAATAAAAGATTTAAAGTTCCAAAAACAGACCATTTGAATTTTTCTTTTACAGTGGCCATGCATTGAGCAGCCATGAGAGAACTTGGAGGATTTGTATTAGCAATGCTTTTAGCCATTTTAACAGTCATATTCATGTCAATGACAGGCATTAACTTCACAATCGCTGTGTTTGCTGCACTGCAATTCTGTAGTCTTACATGCGAATCTAGGGTGTTAGCCCGGATTTAGTGCCCTCCTATCCTACTACGCAGACCTAGATCAGCCCTGTGTCCCAATTCTTTCTGTTGCAAATGCCTCTTGCCAGGTCCACACAGTTCCCATTTTTCTTCCTTCTCCTTGCTACCACTATGATTTTTTTCTCTCTGCTCTCCATTCCAACTGTTTTACCCCTTTTCTTTACAAGGGTGCCAGAAAAAGCAAAGACTGATTCTGCTATATGACTCTGCCTCCTCAGGTTGGCAGACACTTTCTGACTATCTCATTATCCAAATTTTTTTGTAGCATTGGACCATGCTAGCATCACTGTTAGGAAATAACTTGCCAAATGTTTTACCACCAAAATACCATGGAAATGAATCCACTGTGAAAAAATTGTGAGCAAACCAACATAAATTTTTACCCATGATATAAAGGTTCCAAGTTTTTCGATTCCAGAATGCAATCCTAATTTAATTTCTTTTGTGAATATGAATACTTTGCTTGATCAAATCTTATCCTGTGACAGAATGATTTTTTTAAATTTAGTTAGGTCACAAACAGCCGCCTTTTTTTTTTCCCCCCCCTCTCCAAAAGCTCCAGTTTCTCTGTTTGCTAAGAAATATAAATCTTCTTAATAGTGTTACATACATCTTATAACACAGCTATTACATTAAAAGTCTGTCTTCTTAAGGGCAATGTTTAAACCAAGACTAGCAGGGAAAAAAAACCCAGAACATAGAAGGCTAAAGATTAGACAGAGAAATATGTTCAGATAAAAGGTGGTTAATCCCAAAGACTTGAGTTATAGAGGATTATGGGGCTCCTGTAGGGCAGATGTTTGTTTGTTGATGTCACAGAACATAAAAAGCAAAGAGGGGGAAAATACATAGTTTTTCACTGACTACAGATTTCCACATCCTAGATACACCTAGTAACAAAGGCAGTTTTCAAAACTGCTGAACAAACTCTGGTTTGCCTACAGACTTTGTAAAGGTACGAAGGAGTTTCGTTTTCTCAGTTTTCACTTATACCCCCCAACTGTTTTCCATAGTTTATAACTGTTATACTGCAACTTTCATGTGTGGCAAATCTTTACAATTTGCATTCATAAAGGAAAGTACTAACACTCAGACAAATTACAGGATAGAAAGAAGGTCACAACTAACAAGTCTGTCCTTTTAAGTTCACCTCAGTGCATGAGCACTACATTATAATGATTGTATTCTCTTGTCCTTTCCATTCTTAACAAATAATGTGTTGTGCTGTTCTCATTGCCTTGGGAGAGCATCCCATCCCAAATGAACTCTTTCTGCAAATGTGAGTAATGTTAAACAAAAGATAAGAATGAGTAGGTTGTTTAATAATAAGTTGAATCAAGAAACTAGCTATGAAAAATAAAAGTCCCTGTAGATATAAATGTCTACAGCTGCAGAGTAAGTTCTGGGACTAAAAACTGGGAGATTAATTTAGATTAAACACTTACAATATTTCATTGTCACTTTGACTGAACATAGTATTAAAAACTCAAAGTCTACAATCACACTATCTCAGCTTTATCATACTTAAGAATTTGTTGTGCCAAAACACTCTTTTATTATTTTCTAGCTGAAGTGTCTGGCTGAAAGCAAAACATTACTTACCTTTTTTTTCTTCTATAATTTATTCAGACTGTGAGCATTTTATTCCATGAGGAATGTACATCAAGGAGGTAGAACACACGTCATATGCACATTTTTCAACTGTATTACAATCCTACATTTTAACATGCCATAAACCAAGTTTTACAACACAACCTACTATAGAAAAAAGAATGTAGATGACATGCTTTTTACTGCTTAGTCATATGTGTGACGCTATAAAAAGATGTAATCCTTACAGCCTACTTATCAGAGAGATATTTTGACCCTGAACTTCAAAAGTGCACCTGCTGTACACCATTAGTTTGAATTTCCCTGGCCTGAATATTACTCTTCCACCAATATACTTCCCTCTTGCACTGCTGAAACTACATTTGTGATGATGCTTTTTTCTAAATATTCTCTTAAAAAGAAACTGTCAAAAAATCATTAAGATAATTCACCAGGGCCGTCATATAGCAGTATTTGTATAAATATAATTCAAACACTTTCTCTTACAAATAATATCGATGTACTTGAAAAGAGGACTAAAAATTTCAATCAAAAATGAGGCATAGCTTTACAAAACCATTGCAGTCTGGGCACAGATGCA
Source organism: Pandion haliaetus (assembly GCA_013401275.1). Lineage (NCBI taxonomy): Eukaryota > Metazoa > Chordata > Aves > Accipitriformes > Pandionidae > Pandion > Pandion haliaetus. The sequence goes on from VYZV01040468.1 coordinate 10,026, forward strand.
ATTAATAATTATGTGCAGATGATTTTCACAGCAGAGGTGAACATGCTTTACTTAGCCACAGCTGCACAGGCATTTGAGAACAGGCTTAATCTGGTATGCCAATTCACTATCATAACTCTTAACAAAGGTTTATAGTACTGTTAATTAATCTGATTTTTTTCTCCTCTTTAAGGAAATAACTAGAGTTTTCTTAAAGGCAACAAATATTTCATTCAAAATTGTGGCTCCCTTAAAAAATTGTTTTGATTTTCAAGACTTTTTCAAAAGAAAAGTTATGAAAAAATAAACACTGTCATTGAAAGTGTGCAAGCAAGCAGAATACTTTTTCTTTATTTCTCTTTTAAGGTTTTGTAGGGTTAAAAATACCAAGCACAATAAATTCCAGGTATCATACTGATCCTCCACATAAATGTGCACTTGCCACTCAGATATTTCTCTATTGCTTAACAATCTTTTCTCACTCATGTTTGTGCCTGATATTGTAATTTTCTGCCAGCTTCATTTTTATGTTGTTGTACTTAAGAAGAAGATTTCTTGAGAAATCTGAGTCAAATGACCACTTAACACTTTCACAAGCTGTATTACTGTCATGGTCAGCCTCTATAAGAAAAATCCAGGCTGTGAGCACTAATCTTTGCAAGAAAGTGGGTGAGCATTTGCATTTGTAAAAACAGGTTAGCTTGAAGGTGCTTAGATTAACTGGATTCATTTTTGTAATTTAAACATAAATCCTCATTGCAACTGATGCATATGAGAGATTTCCTTCTAAATTCAGGGGAACAAAAATATTCTTGGATGAATTCAACAGAAAATAAACTCAATTTCTAAATCTTTGCATAAACTCTTCAAATTAAAGTATAAATTTATTTAAAAATAAAATGTAGAAAACATACTTTCTTGCACTAGAATTGGACACTTTGGTGGCTTTGTAATTAGCAATAATGCCCCTCTCAACATTTAGACTGAAACCATAGGAAAACTCCCACTGACTGCAGCGGAGCCTAGATTTCACTATTACAGAGCAACTCAGAGATACTGCTGACCATTGGAGATCTGCAACTTGTCTTACCATTCTGGAAACAAATCATTTGCTTTTAGAGTGCTTTACTCACCATTACTCATGCCACAGCTGTTCTTCCTGATTAGCTACATAGGCCAGACCAGAAACCTGTGAGGTGGTCAACAGGTGAATCTGAAACAGCCTTCAGGAATGTGGTCACAATCACTATTACCTTTTCTCCCTTCACCACATTAAATTTTAATTTTCTCTTCTGTCATTTTCTCAACTTCTATATAACCAGTTCCAAAAACATCCAGCTTTTGAACTGACTTCATGCTATCACCACCATCATAACCAGTATGAGAAGGTCAGCTATAGTAAGCAATATTGTCCAAACTGATAAGAAAAGGAAAGGAGGAGAAAAGGCAAGGCAATTAGTATAGCCCCAAACTAAAGTCTGGAGAGTAAAGCCTACCCATTCTCAAACCATAAGTTTACATAGTGCTGTACCTATTGCACCAAACAAAGCAACCGGCAATGAGAAAAGCCTTTCCCTATTTCTTTATTGTCTGACTTCCTTTTTTTATCAGTACCATGATCCTAAATTCAAGAAATAACATTAGCAAATGTAAATGAGCCAAAACACTTCATTTTACTGTCTCTCCTTTTCCCCACGAATAACAATCAGCACCTGTGAGAGTCCCTTTAAGAGGTGGGTTTTTTTCCTTCTGAAGATCTTACAGGATATGAAAGAAAAAGAGAGTTGTCCGTTATTTAACTTTCATAGTCTAGCTATTTAATTATTTTCTGTTTGTTTGTAGGTGTTATAGATGTCAATAGCAATAACTGACAAAACTATTTTTCTGTGAAAGAAAACCCTTTATCAAAGCCCCACAAACCATAATGAACTGTTCTGCTGCTGCAACAGTGAAAGTATTACCTTTACACATATTTTTCCCATCTTAATAATAGGTATTATCTATAGAGTCAAAGGGAGCAAGACCATTATGCTGGTTTAGATTATGATCTGATAAACTTCATTAGAAAGACATCTACTCGCACTTTAATCCACTCTGTCCTGCATGAGGCTGGCAGTATTAGCAGATATGCAGAGAGCCAAAGCAAAATTTCTCAGCTTTGTAGACAGAACTGAACTTTTCTGCACTGAAGGCTAGTGATGTCCCATAGTAAGGGTCAGGGAGGCAGAAGAGATGGAGCTGAAGATGAGGGCAAGAGTACATTCAAAGCCAAGTTTCTTGTTCCTGCTTCCTCCAGGCCATGGCTGTCACTGCAGCTTGAGGACATCACCCAGCTCATCCTCTCCCTCTCTCCAGTAGCAATCACTGCACCAAACACTAACCTCTCTTGCAGCAGCAACAGCAAGCTCAGCATGCAAAAATAATCAACTGGGCAATTTCACCAACCCTGATTATCCTGGGCTGCTGCCTACTTAGATTAGTCCTGACACCCATCCAGGACGTTATCTACACAGTCAGCTGCAAAGTCCTACAGGCTTACTTCTTCTACCACCTCTGCCAAAGGTGTACAAACCAGCCCTCAGTTGGAAAGGGCGTAACTGTATTTATGCAAACTGTGATCATGCTAGTAAAACCAGCCACTCTATTGAGCTTATTATCAGTCACATACTAACATGTGGAAATGGCTGTTGAACTAGGGTTGGCAAATGCCCCACTAATTCAGAGTACAGAAGGGGCTAGCACTTAGCTCTGTGGGTATGTTCAAGTGCTAATTTTATCCATTTGTATCTTGTTAACAATTCAGGCCAACCCAGGTAACAGAATAAATCAATCTTAGAGACACAGAAAATTCTGCTCTTTTTAGCAAACCTGAAATACTTGGTCCCACATTTATTTTAATAGTCTCATTATGTTACTTCTACATGAAGAGGCCTTGCAGAGTATGTGATACCAAGTTTATTGACTATCCATAGTTTACTGAAACTCTAATTTTTGCTTTGGTTCATTGCAAGTAATATAGGAAGTAGTTACACAGCATTTCAACCTCTGCTCCTTCAGGCTGGTGTACCTGGTACATTACAAAAACAACTACAGCTGCTCACGCTTTCAGGAAGGTATGCCAATTCAGCACAAAGCCTCCCTGGCATCAGCCTGCAACAGCATCCCCTCTGCCACCAAAAACTTAAGTGTTCAGCCCACAAGAGCTGGCAAAAGACTTTTCTGTTTCTCACACTGCCCCACCAGCGAGTAGGTTGTGGGTGCACAAGGAATTGGGAGGGGACACAGCTGGGACAGCTGACCCCAACTGACCAAAGGGATATTCCAGACCATAGGACGTCATGCTCAGCAATAAAAGCTGTGGGTCAAGAAAAAAAACCTGAAAGAACACAAATTCTTCTGCAGTTCAGAGGAAAAATACTTAATGTCTGTTCTCATTCTTTGGCAAAAGCATTCATCAAGAAACGGATGATGAAATCTAGCTCTTCTATTTTCTTTCCTCGATACTTTGCTTTCAGTTATCATAAACTTTTTTTTTTCTTTTAAACATTATCTGAACATGTTGAGTCAACTTATTACAGCTTTTAGATGTGCATGTAGTAAAATATGATATTGAACTTCAACCAGTTACAAATTAAATAATACCAAGTACATTTCTAATTTTCAAGTATATAATAAATCTTTAATGAATAATTTATTGAGTCTAATTTCAGAATCCATATTTTCTCCTCATATAATTTTAGGAATGCCTCCCCTCATTGATTTTAAATTCACTAAGAATATTTTTCTAATAAAATGAACAGTTAAATCATAGCATCATATAATGTATTCTCTTATCACTGGAATGATAATGATAGACATAACCATTATCCACTGATTTCTTGGATCCTCATTTTAAATGGCAGGCAAGTATTTAGTCTAATGCAATTGGTTTTGAAATTTTCTTCCGTTAAAACTTATCATTCTCTTTTCTGTAGATCTTTTCCTAAAATAATTATTTAATTTTAGTATTTTTCATTAAATTATATTAATTCATTTACAGGTTTGCTAGCTTATAACATCTAAATGACTATATTTAAAACCTAAAGCAAATCAGCCAGTTCAGATGCAGCACATGACAAAGCATACTCTCAAACAGAAATGTCATTCTTTAATTAAAACACAATATTATTTTCTCTGCTCGTGTCTTTACATCTTTTAAGTTCAAAACTCCTCATATTAAAAGGTGGAAAAGACATATGGCTACACTCCAGAGCAGAGCAGTTAGGAAATCTGTTTAGGGATCAAACCAAGAATATTTTATCTTTTTAGTTAGGCTGAGTCCTCATAATTATTAATGAAGATGCATCCAAACTTAATAAAACAAACTTTTGCCGTTTGCAGCAACCTTAGCCCAGATTACATATAGGTATGAGTGTTGCTCTCTGTTACTGTTCCCACGCAGTCTTAGGCAAATGCAGAAACTTATACTTTATGATTAATACCAGTGACTTTACCAGCATGATTCAGAATGCATAAAATTAAGCCTCTCTATCTTTCAGGATGAAGGTTTAAAACACATGCAAGGCTAGATGAATGTCTGGAATCTAAACCCTCACCTTAAATGACAACACAAATAATCTATTGAAATGAACTATTAAGAGACACCATAGATTCTCATCTCTCCTTCACACAAACGCTGGATGCCTTTCAAGAAATGCCCTTTGATCAAATACAAGATGTTCTTCAGTCATACAAGTTACGGAGCTCAGTAACAAATTAACAGCACGACACTGAAGGGACTGTAATAAATAGCAGGCTGTATTAGATGTTGTAATGGTAATTATTCATTTTAAATTTTGTGAAGCTATAAAAACAGCTTAGAAAAAACGGCAGAAATACTACACAAGTACTAAAGCAGAGCTTTCCTGCTCCATAAAGCATTGTCAGTTGACCAAGTTAGACTCTAGGCAGCAATATATTAGTTCTATTGCAATAGTACCTAAAAGCAGCAGTCAAGGATTAGGGCCCTCTTGAGTATGCCTCAGCCTATAATATGAAAATGCAGTGACTATTTTATGCTTATGTTTTTATCATAAATAGTTTGCAAGTACCTGATCTGATGGGGCTGTCTAGTTCAGCAAAATCTGCTTTATTTTTACAGGGAATATAATAGCCAAAGCATTTGGTGGATTACGCTACATAATACCAAATTTAAACCTCTAACAGGCAGGCCAGATCCCTGGCCTTGAAAAAGACCTACTGTGTACTACTCCTAAGCCATCAAAGCAGGCTTAGCTAGCCATCTGATGAATTGGCCAGTGTAAGAAAGTTTTGGGGTAGCATAGAAATGAAAATGCCAGGTACTTGGCACATACTTGTGGAACCAAAATATTTCTGCACCACAGCAAGCCTTAGCTAATAAAGTATAAACTGGAGAGGCAAAAGCATATTTACCTTTCCAATGAACACTAGGACATCCCAAGCTGATGTGATACAGTATAATCACAGCTGTGCAACTGTTAGACTGCAGCTGTATCCAGCACGAGTCACACTGAGATCCTATCCACCCTGTCCCCCAACAACAGCAGAGCTTTAGGGAGCTGTTGTATATATAACTGCAGTTACATATTAAATAAACAAACACAATGAGTAATGATCTACAAATGAATACAGATCCAAAGCCTGAAATGGAGAGGAAAATGAAAATCCATCATTTTAACTTTTACAACTGAGTTGAATTCCCTTGCATCATTCGCTATTAGACAATCCATTTCAAAATTATTTACACCCCCTCTTGACAAATATGATTAGAAAAGATTTGCCAACTGTACTAGCTGTTCTCATACAAGGATAAATCTTTAATAACTTCCACTCTTGCAGCAGCAGAGTTTTCAAAAGGAAGCTGGAAAAAAACCATCCAGCTAGAAGGATCTAAAGAACAACAAATACTCAGAAAACAATATACAACAGCAAAAAGAAGAATGATGAAATATATTAACAAACTAAAAAGATATTGATATTTCTTTCACAGAATGCAGTATCTGAAGTTCTGCTTTGTGAGTTTGCTGATCCCATGGCTGTAATCTGGTAAGGACCATGTCATAGTGAACAAGAAAGACAGTTTCTATGGCTCGTTATTGCCATAGAAATCACTTAAAAATGCTGTTTAGTGCATCTGTAGGAATTCACTCAAGGAACAATATTTTTACAAGTCAAAATAAGCTATGATAATGAGCTTAAGTAAATTGCAGAAAGTACTGTCTGAACAATATTTAACGTATTATAATTCTCCCCAACCAATATAAGTAGTAGCTCAGTTTAAGCATGGGTCTGTGATGATCTATTCCGTAAGGAACAAAATATCAACACATAGCTTTGGCTGAAAAAGGTGCTGTTTGAAAGGGTATTACACTATTTTTGTTTAATACAAGAAGAATTTAATATAGAGCTCTCAGTCAAATCTCTTTATTTATTTGGTATAACTGTTGAAAACTTCTTGTCTGGAGCATCTTTCAACTTGTCAGAAAGGATGTACCATCAACTGTGCAGACAGAGGGAAAAGTGTTTAACTTCTCTTGAAGTATTATGGGTGAATGAATCTCATTTTTCTCTGCACATTTTTCCTTCCTCAACCTTGGCCTCCCCTTGAGCAAGAGGCATTTTGAATGCTGTAACAATACCTAATAAGAAAAAAACATATAGCAGGGCCTGGAATCGGGTAGGAACCCACTTGTTCAAGACTGCTAAGGAAATGGGATCTTGCAAAAGTGAACTCATTGTAGAAACCCTGGACCAGCTGTTCAGTTCAGATCTGCATAACTATAGTGACATTAATGGAGTTAAATACCTAGGTAAATAAAACATTTATTTTGCTCTTCTTAAGAACAGAACAGTTAGGAGAAACAGAAGGGCACTAGGCTAAAGGTCTGTTCTAGTTTAAAAAAGCAAGTATTTAAGAAAAGCAGAGCAAGTACGATAAAAGAGAGAACTAAATAAATAATGGATTTATGTACTTGCAGAATACCACAACAAGCTAATTTTAACAAAAATTTTATCACCTCTGTTCAGCTATGTTCTCTAGATGTCAAATCATTTTGGTGTTAGCATTCAAATAACAACAATGAAAACCCACAAAGGAAGAACAAGAAACGCAGATATAGTTCTAAGATCAAGTTCTCAAAAAACTCGGAAATGGCACAGTTAATAGTACCAATCCCAGTCTCATTACCAGCTCCGGATTCTCACTGGCTAGCACTAGTCCTCCCCTCTTCCTCCTCTCCCAGCTCCCCAGCCCCACTCTGCCCTTGCCAGAGCCAGCAGCTCTCTCTCACTCCCACAGACCTGTGTCTCACCCTCCTACTCCCAGGGACCGTTTCTCTATCTCCATCCCCTGTCTCTGTTCAGAATTCTTATCCCAGTTTAGTGGTTTTCCTCCTGAAATTACCTTTAGTCCACTTTGTAAGTCATCTATTTTTCCCTCCCGGGGTCAGCAGGATGTGGAAGATATGCCAAGAATACAAAATATATAGTCTTTATTTGTACTCCTGTACTGCCTTGGTCCAGAGCAGTTACACAGAAAAACTAGTTAATAATTCCTTCAGGAAGGTCCCTATATATTGTGGTTATACACAGGAGCTTCAACAAGTTCAGTAGAGCCATAGATATTAGCAGCTGAATGCTAACAATTCCCTCCGAAGCCTATGTGAACTGTGATTTTTGCTTATAATGCAGCCAATTCTGTACCAGTTTTCATAGTGACATGAAATGCAGACCCCCAGAATGCAGGTGATGCACCACTTCAAATTAGTGTCTTTCTTAAGTGTTTTAACATGGACAGAACAAGTAATTTTTCTCTGGAGTCACCCTTCAAAATGGTTGAATTACTTTTTCTGTATTGTTATGTTTGGTTTTTTTTTTTAAATCCGCCTACAGCACAAATGCAGCAAACAAAACTGCAACACAAACAGCCAAGTCTCAATGAGATAGAAGCTACAGATAAAACAATCTCCAAGTAGAAAGTCTGAGGAAGACTTAATGTAAGGCAGTGCTATGACCTGTTTTTTTACAAACAGGCCAAGTGACCTGCAACTGTTATCTATAATTAGCAACTAAATTATATAATTGCAATGTACTTTCATAGTACTTCTTACAGCACATTTTACCATTGTCAATAAAAAGCCAACTTCAGCTTCACCTAGCTCTGTAAAATGCTCAGTGATGTGTATCTGTGCAGAGTCACTGAAGGTCATTGCCTTCACAGGGTGATGGGATTTCACACTCACACTACACAAATGTAAATGGCTCAAAGAGGTAGGGCACTGTGTACAAGTCTCTTTCCAGATATTTGAAAAGAACAAAGCTGTTGACTAAGCACTCTGTGCTCTCATTGAATTTCATAGGCAGGCTGAGGCTTTAGCACTTCTGAAAAATAAAGCTCTTCTCTTCCACTGCGATGCATGTTGTCTAGTCATCTGATCTACTGTGAAGTGAATACAAGGAAGGTGTTAATGCTAGCGAATCAGAACGGTAATGTTTTACACCTACTTTTCAGTCACTTCGTACAGATAAAAACGGAGTGGAGCAACAGAAAATCAGGCTCAGAGAATGCTGAATGGGAATCATGTCAAAACGCCTTCCTTTCTTACAGAAAACTGTTAGTGAAAAAGGCAACAGCATTGAGCATATGATCCATTCTTCTGGTACAAAGTTTGCCATAACCATGTATCTTTGTGAGCTTAACCTATAGCAGTAACACAAAGTATTGCTATTTTCATAGATGCTTTTTCTCATCTTACAGAGGTGCCGTAACAGATTCTTATTTGCTCAAGCTTACTGCTCAGAGAAGTCATCTTCTTCCAGAGGCCGGGGCTGAAAAGCTGTTTATCTCACAGAGTATCTGTACACCAGTAGTCAGCCTCTGTAGTAATGAGGACATAAGCATACCAGCTCAGCACAGACTTGTCACGTGAATATTTACCCAGGGTCTCAGCAGTAGCATTCTCTGCAGCTCCAGCGCCATCAGTACTTTTAACTACCACCCTCAAAAACAGTTCTCATCTGTCAAGATGAGCTGCAGTCACACTTCGGACTGCAGTGCACCCCTATCTTTAGGTACGTGGTTTCAATTTTAGGAAAATAGGAATTCCAAGAGGCTCTCACCTACTCTATCACCTCTCAAGTTGTCACATGCATCACCCTTTAAAATCTGCATTTTCGCCTATGATGCTGCCAGTATTGCTTGAAAGTCATACTATCATTTACCGCTTAGTGTAAATGTGGTCCATAAGATGGCTGAGTTACCTAACAGCTCATTGTCACTGGACGTGGTTGTCTCATTCCTCTTCTCCACGCTGCTCCCAGCAGTGTGACTGTGCTCTTTTGTGACAGTGCTGGTAACGGTGCAAAATGCTACAGTAATTCTTCAGTTTACTAAGGTGAAAGAAAAGTGTTCATTTGTTGTAAGGGTTTAGTTTTGTACCAGTGTAGTGTCCTAAACTGGCTCGCTAAAAGTCATGTAAATATTAGATCTGGTCCAAATCAGCGAGCATGAGGGAGGATGAGGATGAGGGGCTTTCATTCAAGTTGGCAATGAGCTGCTGGCTCACCATCACAGCTCACCTTACTGAACCACGCTTCAAGATGAAACCTTGTGCTCTCTGCTCACTGCTTAAAGTGAGACACTGGCACTTGGTGTCTTCTCAGCTTTTAACAAGGACTTTAAATTGGTTCAGCCATTCTGTCACCCTTAGTGTCCATGATATTTTTATACTATTACAATGAAATTCCTGGTTTTGCATGGATTTATCTTTTCTTGCAACACTGCATACACAAAACAAATAGCAGAAAACCTGCTGCAGCTAGCCTCAGTTATACTGAATTACATTTATGAAGACTCAACTACTGACAAACCTTGGCATTTGTAAAAGATCATAGTGATTGATATGAGGCAATGGATTACATATGTCTGAAAACAAGGAACTTTCAGCTCATAAATATATTTCCTACACTGAAGAAACAATAGCAGCCTTTTAAATTGTTCTCAGTTGATTAGTCTCAAGTTCAAACCTAATTCTGGTGGCCTTCATCAATCAAAATCTTTCAAGAACAAATTAAATTCCTTAAACTCATCAATATGCTAGCTTAAAAAAACATTTTTGTTGCAATTTTCTTTTTTAAAGTGTATTAAAATTGCAGGATGAAAACAGAACAGGCAGATTTTCAAAGGAACTCGGCTTTTAGAAACTCTCAGTATGAAGAGATTTTCATAACGGAGCTTAGAAAATGTTTTCAACTCAAACTACAATATGCAGAAGAAATGTTAAAATTCTTAGAAATTATAAACTCCAATGAAAAATATTGCATGTAGTCACTTCTTGGATAAGGTATCATGTAGTATCTAGACATCCTGCACAGTGCATCAAAAGCCAAGCCTTTCCTTGTTCTTATAAACGTATATAAAAAAGGCTTATAAATATGCATAACAGTAAATAGTTATGGAGGTTTTTGATGAAAACTTTTATTTGATTCTTATTTAGATTATGTAACTAATGTCCATATATTTCCATTTTCCAAGTAAACAGATTATATAACTATGGCCCTAAAAAGATATTCATAATCTAAATGCTCAGAAAGGCTGAAAGTATAAACACTGGAACTATTTCTTAAAGAATGTTTCTCTAGAATGCCATTGATCTGAGTACATTTGCATAAGGATTGCTATCTTCAATCTGGTCTAAACTTCAGTGTGTGACACAGGTATTCTTATGTACGTATTCATTCAGCTCATCTGTCTTTACACATCTCAAAAGAACACCTTAACATAGAGAATATAGAGAACGTTGAAAATATTGCTGTATGAATATTGGCTATTAAGTTCACTTTTCTATTGAAACAGATGAGACATAAACCAGAACCTGCATCACCACACACCCTTCTTTCACAATCTACATCTCCATGTTCATAAATGCTACTCAAACTTTCCTTTACAACAAGTTATTTAATTAACAAGGTGAAATGGAGAAAACAGGTATGTGTGACTTTCCACAGTACATGTGGCAATTTAGCAAGTTAAATATTAACTGAAATAAACTGGCTTAAAAGTCTCTTCAAGTCTGAAAGTCTGTAAGTGCTGCAGCACGACCAATCAAATCATTGCTTAAACTACATGGCTTCAAAAAAGAGGGAAGGAAAAAAAAAAACGATGTAGGAGAAAAATTGAAAATTCAGTAAAGGGAAAAAGCACCACTGAATAATGTAAAGATTTTGATGGGTTATACAAAGTTGGAGCAGGCTGCTGTGTAAGTAGTGGCAATCCTGCCACAAGGAACTCAGTCAAATTTTTAAGTGATCTCTCTCCATTTGCCCCTCTCCTTTTTATCCTGTAACGGTTCCTTTAACATGTAACAATGCCCAACCATAATCATCTAGTGGTTAGGACCAAAAGACTGCAGACTTGCTTTGTCCTCAACACATCTTATGTTCTAAGATGTAACTATTTTAACAGTAGAACAAGATACATTTTATAGGAAATATTTCAGAAATAAATTATAAATTATATTTTTCAAATGCTTTCACATTTCAAAGCCGTGTATAGAACTTTATAACTAAAAAAGTGATAATTTACAGCTTAGAAACAACAATGCTGGGCTAAACATTATTCTTGTTTTCTCTGTGCAATAGTCTTTAACCTTTCCATGACAAATAGGATTAGTTCAGTACAAAAGGTGAAAATGCTAGCATACGCATTAGCATAAAACATCACTCTGAGAAGAGATACAGGTACTTTGCAACCCAAGGCAAAATAAATTTCTCAGTGCAATTTGATAGACTGCAATGACCCAGTTCTCTTCAACCAGTTTTATTTAATATTTTCTCAATTATCAGAAAAGTCATTATCATTACATCACATTTTTTCTATTTGCCCCTAAAATTAGGATTTTAATATCAAATCAGTAGACCACCACAAGAGAAATGCATTAATGATCCTTGAAATTAATGAAAGACACTAAAAACTTCAAAAGACATTTATAGGGTTTTAAATATATTTTCATGAAAATATTACAGTTGGGAAAAGTTGGCTACAATTTTCACAAATAGGGTGAAATTCAGTTCCTACATCAGTGATCACCTTATCGCTCTCTACAACTACCTGAAAGGAGGTTGTAGTGAGGTGGGTGCTGGTCACTTCTGTCAGGTGGCTGGGGATAGGACAAGAGGAAACAGCCTCAAGTTGCGGCAGAGGAGGTTTAGATTGGATATTAGAAAAAAATTCTTTACTGAAAGGGTTGTCAGGCATTGGAACAGGCTGCCCAGGGAAGTGGTTGAGTCACCATCCCTGGAGGTATTCAAAAAGTGCATAGACAAGGCACTTCAGGACATGGATTAGTGGGCATGGTTGACAGTTGGACTCGATCTTAAAGGTCTTTTCCAACCTAAACGATTCTATGATTCTAGGAATCAGACTCCTAGGCAGGTGGCCTGATTTTCAAAGGCACTCATCATTCAGCCAGTTGATTTTCACTGGTGGGGTGGTGAGGAGATGCAGTGTTTCTGTGCAATTGAAAAATTTGGCCACCTCCTCAGGGCTCTCACTGAGAAGTGGAGACAGATTTCTGTAGGACTGTAGCTGTGACAGTTCCTGCCCTCAGCTGCCTGGCTCACCCCTCACACTTGTGCTATTGCCTTCATCACAGGACCAGTTCCAATGTTATATAGCAGCCCCTGAACAGCTGTAGTTGAAATTACAGCCAGACCCATTAAAGGACACAGAAATTAGTGTCACTTTACCTAGATTATTCATGCCAAATATTCCTGGTGCCTAGATTGTGGTTTGCAATGGATGAGGCTTGGGTGACATATACACAGCCTATTCTGCTTACTCCCCCTCCACTTGTTTCTCTACTTCTTCCCTTCCGAATATCCTATACATAATGAAATACACTTAAAAATAACAGCAGAACAAGGAATATGCTTACATTTTTAAAGAAAATGTAAAAATACGCATGCCATGTTATTGATAGTATACTCCTAACTAAATATAATTTTTTAATTAAGTAAAATTATTTGACAATGGTCCTTTGTTTCTGATAGTTAATTGGGGAAGTAGCAAAATTACCTCCAAAATCAGTTTAAATATGTCATAGGAAAGCACTAACATAATTTAAAATGACACTGAGTCTAATCCAGTCATTAGATCTGTGACAGATAGGTTTGAGTGTTTTGTTTTACTAGAAGAATAATGTTTTCATCAAAGTATGACAAAAATTATAATTTGAAAAAATACATGATCGAGGTATTCTGGAGACATTACGTGTCATTTTTTTGTCATTATTTCTGTTTGCTGGGATTCCTCTGTGAAAAGACTACAAGTATCACAGTTATTTAGATAAATATTCTGAAAACTTCTGAGAAAAATTCCATGGTAGCTTTTTATTCTATCATGGCATTGTAAAGAACTGAAACGTTTTACACAGAATCCATCAGGTCTTCATTTTGGTTTATCTCTGCCAAATCTGTATGAATTAATAGCACTTCTTTCTGATGCAAGACTCAGATCACAAGTCGCAAGTTTCTAACTTAGTTAAACTGAAATTTTGATTAGAAATAAGTGTACCAGGCTGTATAAGATAAGAACTAACTTGACAGGAAGCCTTGCATTTCTTAGGATGAACCACTTCCAGGCGTCTTTTGATGGTAATTTCTTTCATTGCTATTTACAGTAAATTGAATGAATATTTATTAGGTTTATTCAGCAAATATTCCAGCTACCAAGATGTGAAATGATAATGGGAAATTATTTTGAAAGTATAACACAAGCTTCTTTTGTTTTCTATTTAAACTTGAAAAATATTTAAAAGGTCTCAAAGAAAGCAAAAAAGCTTTGTATGACACTTTTAAGATCAGTCATCCAGTCAATTCAGTGGCTTACAGTTTCAACTGAAAAAGAAAAAGAAACATCTTTACCTTCAGAATAGAAAATGTTGACAATTTCCAGGGCAAACTACATCTTGTAGTTAGTGTTAAAAATATCAACTGAAGATAAGTTCCAATGATAAAATTTTTCTCTAAGTTAAAAATATTAAAAATCATTTTGTCCTATTAATAATCAACTTAATCTCATCTGGAACTGTAAATAACTACAACTAATGCACTAAAATACTTTAATAGTAACTCACAGTTCTTCCATTGCATCATATCTGGAGAGAATTAATCTGGTACCCACACAACACTTCTGCTATAGTTGTAGTTCCAGCAAGGTCCCAGAGTAAAAGGAAATATGATTGAAGAATTACAGTTTTAATGGTTTGTGTACATTTGCATATAGAAGGTTCAGGTTGTAATTTAGTCAAGGTTTTAATCAATAAAACTGAGAAGTAGACTTTTTTGTTGGAATCAAAGTGCTACGAAACTATTCATGTTCATTTACTTATGAGAAAATATTCTGCCTTCTCTGACTATTATATGAAAATACTTCTTCTTCCTTATTTCAGCAAATCCCTATCTACCCTCAGATTCTGATAAGGCATAATCAGTTACACACCAGCTTTTCAGCATGCATTATAATATCTAAGAAGACATTCAATATCATTTTATCAAGAAACTTCAAATGTTAATATTTACCATATTTTTGCCTAATTAGTGCTACCCCACAAAAGTTTCCTATCTTGATGCAGTGTGTACCTGCCTGAATGCTTCTGCCAGGAGAGGGAAAAGAATTATATAAGGATGTGATTATGCAGCCAAGAATTGGGAAAAGGCAGGGCTCTTTCTGTGAGGGATATTATTGGCTTAGGCCAAGTTTAAGTGACTGCAAATTTAAAATATTATACAGTAGATTCCTCTAAATGCTGAAGAAGATCACATCCCTCCACTTTATCTTCTAAGGAACACAGAAGTATCTAAAGTTGGAGGTTTGGCAAAAATTTAAAAAAGCATTCTTTACTATTAGAAATCTCTGCAACTTTAAACATTCTAGTTCTGTTATCGTCTATGCATCTATGAAAAATATTTTTCTAGAAAAACTCTATCATAGCCAATACTGATATTTTAAAGTAGCAAGATACTTCTCATTTTATGTTGTAAGTACTTTAAAAGCAGTGATTTTTTTATTCCTTAAACATCTAAGGAGAAAAGTGTAAATTCCTTATCTCTCAATATTTCTTATATTTGCACTTAAAATAGAGGCAGTTCATAGGAGAAAGCTGAAAAGAAAAAAAAATAGAACAGAATTCTGAATTTCCAGTCAAACTCTTTATACATTAAAACCACATTTACCTTACATAAGATGTCGAGGTCTCTATGGAAAAAATGATTTCTTTATAAATGCAAAACATAATCTCTTACACTGCAATATTAAGTGAAATAGTAGCAAGAAATTTTGTGACTCCCTCAAATCTGGCCCTTAATAAAACATGTCAAACATTTAAGCATTTTAAATAATCAGTTATTCTCCTTATCACCATTCAAAATTTCGTACTTTGAATTCTAAGATATCTCTATACTAAAAGTGTATGCAATTTCAAAGCCTCTTGTGTTCAAGTCAAGTGCTGCAGCTCAGTCCTAAAATTTTGCCTTCTAGTATAATTTGTTCCAGAGAAGTTAGACTTCCAGGAACTCTCTAACCTGAATGAAGCAAATTTTAGAAACAATGACCTCATTCTGATCTAATTTAGCTCAGTGTAACTTTGAAGCCAAAGTTGTTGAAGATATATGAAACTGGCACAAGTAGGATAGAAATCAGGTCCCTTATCTCTTAGAATTTAGAAGTGAGAGCACTGTGATAGTATCCCACTTGCTTGGCATCTCTGCTCATGTAAGACATGCACTGTTCCTGCAGTAGCACTTAGAAAGTTTGCTTTCTGCTCCTCACACCATGAGCTACCATACATTTTTAACTTGTGACGAGTATATTGTTTCCAAATAAACTCTGTCAAAAACTGAACTGTATGCCTACCACATTGGTTTCAATATTGTAATAAACAAGTAGGTTCTGCAAGCTGTTCCAGACATAAGGACCTTTTTAACTTCTATAATGAAAAACTGCAGTTATTGTGTTTGTAAATGACCAAAACAAAGCCAAGGCAAGGTTATATATCTATGTTTTCAATGCACTTAGTGACAAAGAACAGTGTATTAACCCCTTGTCCTGCAAACACACATGGCTGCTCACACAGCCTGCATTCTGCAGCTTTCAATCAATAACACAGGGACGTTGAAGTATGTAAGATCACTGCAGCCTATCTATCCATACCTTATGTTGGGGGTGTTGGTCGACAGCCACCTGAATATGGGGCAGCAGTGTGCCGAGGCGGCCCAGAAAGCCAACGGCATCCTGTCCTGTATCAGAAACAGTGTGGCCAGCAGGAGCAGGGAAGTGATCGTCCCCCTGTACTCCGCACTGGTGAGGCCACATCTTGAGTACTGTGTTCAGTTTTGGGCCCCTCACTACAGGGAAGACATTGAGGTGCTGGAGCGTGTCCAGAGAAGGGCAACGAAGCTGGTGAGGGGCCTGGAGCACAAGCCTTCTGAGGAGCGGCTGAGGGAACTGGGGTTGTTTAGCCTGGAGAAAAGGAGGCTGAGGGGAGACCTTATCGCTCTCTACAACTACCTGAAGGGAGGTTATAGCGAGGTGGGTGTGGGTCTCTTTTCCCAAGTAACAAGTGGAAACAGCCTCAAGTTGTGGCAGGGGAGGTTTAGATTGGATATTAGGAAAAATTTCTTTACTGCAAGGGTTGTCAGGCATTGGAACAGGCTGCCCAGGGAAGTGGTTTAGTCACCATCCCTGGAGGTAGTTAAAAGACGTGTAGGTGTGGTGCTTAGGGACATGGTTCAGTGGTGGACTTGGCAGTGCTAGGTTAGTGGTTGGACCTGATGATCTTAAAGTTTTTTTCCAACCTAAATGATTCTATTATTCTATGGTTCTACACCTATGAGTTTCTTTGATAATAAAAATGGGCATCCATCTAGCTATCATGTTTTAATAAAAGAACAGTGAAAGAAAACACTAAACTTAAGAACTGCACCTCTGAGAAAACACAGACACATTTGCCTTTCCCACCACAGATTCCACCCACATCAGATGTCAGCCACCGTCTGTGCAAACAGATACCTCTCACAGGGTGCTCTGGAAGGTGGCTGGGAGCGTGGTATGCTTGTACGCCTGAACTGTTTACCACCATCGGAAAATCTACTATGTCCTACTTTATATTTAGAGCAAATTAGAGCAGTATTTAGAGCTATCATGCGCCTAGATTTCCTTGAATGAATTCTGTCTTTCCATGTAGAGATTGTCTCTTGCTGGAACCCTGGAGTTTGTGAGATTTTTAATGAATTGTAGGACATCCAGGACCCCCAGAATATTTGGGGAAGGAGCAGATGGAACCCCAGATCCAGCGCAGGTCACGTCTCTGTTGCCTATGTTCTGAGTGGGGGTATGACAGCCCCAGGGACCACTGCCTTTCCTGAGTGTGGCTGTGGCAAGTCTCTTTAGACTGCCACTTTGGCAGACTGCAGGTGCGACAGTATTGCCACAAGGAATATATGGGCAGTGGTACTGTTTGATTTTCTAACTCTACCTGGAAAGCCTGTAGACACACAGAAGCAGCCTGTAGCACTCTGCTTCACATCTGCTTCGTCCTGGCTGCCCACCTGGGGGGGGGGGGCTTTCAAACCTGCCGTAAGGCCTATTCCTTACAATTGCACTGACAAACACCTAACTGAAAATGCAAATAAAAAACACTTCAATATTCCCTCACAATAGAAAACACTTTAATTGGACAAGCGACGGAGACAGCTTGGCTTAACTTGCACACCACAAAAAACATAGCTTCATTTGGAGCTTTGTAGATGACATGGTTCAATGTTCACTTTACTGCAATTAACACTACAACTGTTCTTACTTTATAATCCGTGTTTCTCATGTTTTTCTTGAAATTGAACCAAGTAAACTGAGATGGTTTTGAGAAAGAATTGGTGAACTGAACAACCTAGAACATTTGAAAATAAGTCATTATGATCTTTATGTTTACTGACTAAGGATCCATTTTGCTGCCAATTAAAATTTAAAATTTCATAAAAGCACTGGTATTTCAAAAATTGTTTTTCTCTAACATTTTAAGCATTTTTGTTCTTTCAGTATTAGGGAAAACAGAAATATACCTAATATTTTGGTCCAAAACATATGGTCACCTTCTTTTTTTTTCCTCTGCAAAGTGTATTTCCTCACACAGACAGGGAATCCTGCCCTGGAGATACTGCCTTGGACTGTCTGCTACCCTGATCTCCAGGACTGGCAACAAGTGTTGCAAATGGAGACACTGTCTTTGCAATTTCAGAAGCCTGCTATTCACAGCAAGAGTAAATAAAGGTCCCTTAGGTAACTTGGAAAATATCTTGGGAGCTTCAGAAAATATTGAATAGCACAATAAATAAGACTTGTTTATCCTATGAACAGAAAAAGGCAGAGGCCATCTGGTAAATTAGTATTCAGTTATGTCACTAAGGACAGTTTTAACATGTATGAAGACCTGCACAAAATTCAATCTGCAAAATATGTCTAATTCTGGCACAACCTAAGTTTCAAGTAAACACATTTATAATCTCACTTATGTCCACTTAACACTGCTGTCATGCATTATTTCCTGACCTTTTAAAGAATGAACTGGTCTGTCACACCATTGGCTCCTCACCATAGCCCCGCACTTCTCACCTCGCCAACCCCCCTCTCAGCGCCTCAGGTCAATGCTGCCAGGTCCACGCTCCTTGCTAAGGGAGTCCCAGTCCCTCTTTGCCAAAGCTCCAAAGCCCACCTCAGCCCTCCTGTCCTTTTTTCTGAACGCCCTTTTCCCAGCTACTCACCGTCAATCCCAACTGCTGCTTCTGCTTCTCAGCCAATCTCAGAATCCTCTAACCTACTGCTCAGGAAGCTCCAGTTCTCACCTTCCCAATTATGTTTATCAGATCTGTTTCATTCCCTTTATCTGTCCTTCCCAAACTACAGGTCACAGGTTTAGCCTACTTGGTCTACCAGCTTTGCTCTCCCCTCTTCTTCTTCAGCCTCAGTTTCCATCTCAGTCCACTGGTTTCCAGCCACCCAATGACATTTTTTTTTGCAGTTCCTAAACTTCCTCCACTTGTCTGCTAATCCTCTTGAAGCCTCCTCATTACCATTCCAATATGCCAGTCCTCAGCCTAGTTTATGACCCGAATTTCCTGGTCCAAATATAGTTGCAGAAACTATGCTGCATCTTAAGCATCTTCTCTTCTGCAGTTGAATCTCCATCTACAATGCTTCTTCACCATGCCTGTGTTTCATGTGGCTGTCTACCGGGTGCCTGAGTGTTGTCTACGTGTTCATCAGCTTTCTCTGCTCACAGGTTCCCTTGTACCCCTTTAGAGAGGAGGCAGGAGCATTCCAAGGCAATGGTTTCTCTGGCCCATTACCAGAAACATGCAGAAAAATAATTTTGCCTTGTCCCCTCCATGAAAACAATCAGATTACATTTTTTAAAGTCAAGGAAAAAATTACATTAAAGCAGATAGCTACTGAAATGAGATGAGACCCAAATACTTAAAGTCACAGGCATTCAGTAATAATGGATGCTCTTCCCAGAGCTCTTAGTCCAGCAGCTAGTCCATGTCTCTGTTGGACGTGTGAAATTAAATGGCTATCTTCATTTTGTATGCATATGTATGTTCCAACCATATATATCAATCCTTTTAATTTTGGAGATAAGCTTAAGAAGGCAAACTTTCAGCCCTTTTAAGAGCATATGACTATAATTTTTCCTACATTTTCAGGTAACTCAAAATTTTCAGACTAGCTTCTTAAAAAAAATGTCTGGGCCTTGTAAAATCTCAGATGTAATTCACCAAACAGCTGCTCCTGCTGCTCAGGCCCAGGCTGCTCCTCACAGCTGAGCAGTTGTTAATATTTATTTGCAGAATCTGTGAAAAGATATGGGTACTCCATAGAGAAAGACATGGAGAACAAATTATTCTCCTCTTTTGGAAAACTTATTATTACTGCATCCAAATTCTCATTCTAACATTGCCACCCTTGATCACTCCAAGGCCAAATATTTTATATTTAGCATTATATCTTTGGCCAAACAGACTTTGTATGTGGCTTAAAGGGACAGCTGAGAAATCCTCAGGTCTTGGGAGTTTTTGAAGGGTAGAAAACAAGTAATTTGGGGGGAGGAGAAACCCATTTTTACAGGAGGTGTTTAAATTAATTAATTTTATTTTATTAAGGAAATAATGTATTGCAATACAAGGAAGACTGATGGGGGTTTATGTGCTGGATTCCTTTTGGTGGTATTCATGCAGAAATCACTTGCTTATAGGGACTCTGAGTGCAGGCTGGTTTACATGGTAAGAGAGGTTCATGAAAATAAAAAGAATGAGGTAGGACTTTGTGGGTCTAGCTATAGCAGCTGTGAAGTCTGGACCCAGGTGGTGAGACTCCCCCTTCCTCTTCATCCTAGCAGGTCTCTCTTCCCCCATGCCTAGGGGAAGCCAAATCTTCCCAAATCCACTCAAACAAATACTTTTCCAGAGCTTCCGCTCCAGGGGCTAAAGAGTGGGCCAGAAGTATGAATGGGGCTCAGGATACTGTCCGATAACGTGACCAGGGCTGCTGAGGCTGGCACCAGCTGGCCCTGGCTCCAGGTACAGGTGTTACTGCTGGGATGGCTGCCTGTTCCATGCATGGTCACTGCCTCCCAGTCCATCAGCAAGGGCAGAAACAGGACCGTCCAGCTCAGGCTGGAAACAAACAGCATCAGAAGCAGTCAGACTTCTTCCCCAGTTCAAGCAGCTGCTCTATTCCTCTATGAAAAACCAAGGCTGTTCTCCACACTGGTTCCAGCCACAGGCCACCACTGGCCCATGCTGACACAGCTACACTCTGTATGTCATGAAAACTGCTTACAGTATGTCAGTCAACATTAAAAAAACATAGAGCTTTTTTTTCATGTAAAATTTTGCAATATTTTCATTTATAAAACACATGCTAAATTTAGCTTCATGCACTACCTCAGAAATCAGGACAGACATTATATCATTATTATTGATTACTGTTATCAATAATAATGTTTTCTTTGACAGCTAAAATACAAAATTATTTAAGTGAAAGCTATAATTTTTGTCAATGATAACAGAGAATCTAACATTGTTTGTATATCATGTTTTAAACGTATATATTTTGTATATTATATGTACAAAAATATATTGTTTGCATATTATTCTGTATCCTGTTTCTTATGCTGAATTTCATTAAATAAACACTTTGTTACTACTTCTCATGTATTGATTGGGTCTATTTTCCCCAAGGTTGCTACTAAGAACAAAATTGTGAACACCCTGAAGTTGATAGAAGTTTTTCTACTCATCAGGAAGACAAAGGGCATCAAGGTTTCGTCACAGTTACTTCATGTAAGTGCATGTAACCATCTACTTTGACCAGAGTGAAATTTCCTTCCATTCTACACTATCTTGCTCCTTATTTATCAGACCATGGTTGCTGCTATTGACATATGAAAATTCAGAGTTACTTCACTAACTGTAATTAATTACTTGCTTTGGAATTAATTTGATAGCAATATTAGAGTAGAAAATTTTCTAATTCCAATCCACAACAGCAGATGACCATTCATGAGAATTAGTAAAGGTGCACTAGCATAATAACTGAAAACAGGTTATAACTATTGTGCGTTAGACCAACAACATACAAGAACATAAGCATACTAATATTATTAATTTGATTCAGTTTAAACTGATGGTCCCCAATGCTTTCATATTTAAAACATACATTACCTTTGGATAGGCTGGGAATAATTTCAATTAATCTTAGCTTTTCTTTCTGCCAGTGTAATAACTCCCAACATCACAAATGCTAAAAGGCACTAAAACTGAAAAGCACCATAGCCCCACAGCAAAAATAAACCTCCATTGGTATAAACCACATCAGTCATTTTAAATTTGTTTAAAAACTTGAATAGGTTAACTTTACATACACAGGTTTTTTTGCAGATCAGATGCTCTTCAACCCGCAGCAGCCAGCATGAAACAGGCATAAGCTCTGTATCATGTGCTCTAGTTAATTCAAGAGAAATGCGGTCATGCACCCACACTTGATCCAGATCAAATATGCACTCATTGTGATCCAGCAGTATGCAAATCTGGTATCAATGGACGTGAAACCATGGCCTTGTATGACAGCCCAGCTTTAGATACTTTGAAGATTTAATTAACTGTTTTTTCAATAGGCATGTTTTTTTCCTTTAACATATTCAAATACTTCTAGTAGCGGTGATGTTCTTTTCCATGTAAATCATTAAATTTAGATTTAAGTAAATAAAACACAAAATGAGAAAAAAATAACTTCCATCACAACAAACTTGAATCACCTGTGAAGGTCTGTAGATATGTGGTTGCAATCAATTCTAACAGGTAAAACAAACATATAATGGAATGGAAACTAAACCACATCTACATATTGAAACAGTCAAAAAATTAGAAATCTTACCTTTTTCACTAACACTTTCACTTTCAATCTCTACATCATCACAACTCGTATACTCTGGAGTGGATGCCAGTTCTTCTTCTGAGCTACTTAATGAAACCTGGCGCATTTTACCTCCCTTTTTTGTTTTATGGGGTTTTGGTGGTGGAGGTCTGACTGATTCAGACTGGTCTGAGCTGAGTGAATCATTCCGTAACATGGTCTCCATCTTTTCACGTTTTGTTTTCCGTACAGCAGAATTGGGATCCAAATGGTGTTGTTTCCTTAATGAATCAGAGCGCCTCATGTCTGGTCTTTCCAGAGGAATTGGACTCCTCCTAGGTGTAGGAGGGCTATGATTTGTGGTCCTCTGACGATTGGGACTTGGTCCCTGAGCCTCTCGAGTTCTTTCCATAGAGTATGAACGTTGATTTTCCATGGCAGCCCTGCGCTCAGACACTGATCTTTGTCTTGACGGTCGGTCCATCCTCAGCATAGACATCCGAGAATCTTCCAACTCGGTATTTGCCAATGAGACATCACTATGCCTCCGTTCATGACGTGCTCGGGACACTTCAGCGTGGATACGCATTTGTTCCTCATACGGTTGTGGTTTGACTGGATAACGGGCCAAATTAGGATCACTTCGGTATCGTGCCTGGTATTCCTCTTCCCTCCGCTGCCTTTCATATTCTTCCCTGTTTTGTGCATCTTCCTCTTCTACCGGATACTCCTTGGAACGCCTGCGACTCCTTCTGTTGGAATCTCTATAATCACCCAGTTCAGATTCTTCATATAACTGAGGCCCACGCTGTGACCGTCTATCTGAATAATCTGACGGTGACCTGGGCATCGCACTGTCTGATGTAGCATACTGTGAATATTCGTCTCTCTCGTCCCTTTGGTCGTATCTTCTGTTCTGTTCTCTTGATATTGATGGGCTTCTTTTCCTACATAATCATGACAAGAAATAAGAAAGAGAATTCCGTCAATATTTCTCACAGCACAAATATACAGTTAATGCTAATTAAACAACAGAATGATCAGCTGGTGGAAAAAAAATCCATTTATTGCATTTCTTTGTGAATGTGCTCACACATTTTCTGTACTAAATTAATGAAAGCATGTCATGTTACAAATCTGCTTATGGTACACAGTTTAAATCAAAAACAGCTTTAAAGGAAAAATGCTAATACGAATTATAAAATATAGAATACAAATACTTGCTCTACTTTGTAGTCATAACTGCTTTACAAGTACCAATATTTTATAATCCTTTGTAATCATTTTACAGCCACATATTTTAGCATAGATTTGATCCTCCAAGACATCAAAACACTCCAGTGAGTATGGTTTATAGGGTCAACTCCATCATGAACTGCGTAACACACAAAACCTTGCAGAATCTAGTTTGACAAATCTCACATGTGCCTTGGAGCAGACTCAGTGTAGACATTCTTCAGGATTAAACATCTGCATACATGTATCTATAATAATATAAACAACAGAATAATAAGAATTGTTTTAGCTACATATAGGAGATTATACATATATATACACACGTGTGTGTACATATATATATGCGATTCTATATAACAGTGTCCTCATATGGATGCAAAGAATAGTGGACAAATCTCTTCTGGAAACATTGCTGCTACAAAGTCATGGGGGAAGAGACTAAGGGCATAAAAAAGATGGAATTTCTGTATGTGTAAAAATACTTATCGGAGACTTTTTGCTGGCACAAGATTTACTAAAAAAACCACCCTTTTTTCTAGCATGAACTATGTTAATAAGAGGAGGATGTGCCAATTTAGCATTATATTTTTATACCTCTTACACAAACATTTTTTAACTTTGTTATATTTACCACAAGCAGTCATTGCCTTTCCTCCATTTTGTTGCTAAGACATGAATATAGGACATGTCACCATCTATGGCTGACAGTAAAATAAAGAACATCTGGGTCCTGAATCTATTCCAACCTTTCATGAAGAAAAAAGCTTTACACAGGTGCCCTGCATGTGGCAAGTACTAGGTCACGTGCAAGAATAAGGACCTTCCTGAAAAAGCAACCTTTTTCTTCAGAGAAAGCAGCCTGATAGATAAAAGTAACTAATTTAATTCCTGGCCTATGTTGATTGGCACTATCAAACTCCCTTTCTAATTAATTTCCTCCCTGCTGAAGGGATCTAGCTTCACTACCAGGATCAAATGCCAGAAGTTGTAATCCTATCCATCAGAAACAAATTAACCGTACCTGTACACCTGATCAGCCAGAAACCTTGCTGGCAGGAGAGGACTCATCCTGCCCAGCAGTCACCATGTCACTTAGTATTCAAGCCTGTCATTCTCTTTACTGGTCATCACAACACAATTAGCCCCCCTTTACCATCAGCCACCTTTTTTCATTTTAAAAATACCTGCTACAAACACAGTTGTACAATGTATGCTATGCATTTTAAAGCAGTGTTACTAAATCATGGTAAGAGGACCAGTACTCATGAAAACTTGTGGCCAGTCATTACTATTAAAAATCTGCTATTTTTAGATCACAAGCTAGTTCTCACCTTCATGAGCCTTTGTCTAATACATTTCTCACCATTAACTACCTTAAAGATACCTTACTAAAAGCCTTTCCTCATGTACCTCTGGCTAGATACACCATGGAAAATGACTAGTCCTGCCTTTCCAGGACCTTCCTGGAACATTTAAAGTTAAGAGAACTTTAAACGTGTGTCAGTAGCTGTGATATGTGCCCTCCAGCTGCCAGCTCAACTAAGTACTATATATCTTGTTAGAACAAATACCACCTTTTCTGAAAAGGTTACCACACCACTGAAAAATCCTCCAGGCCATTGTGATTACTGCTTCTTTGAAACAATAATAAAATAAAATCTCTATTGTGGTTAGAAAACTCCAGAACCTGCACAAATCTCTTCATCAGGCACACTCTATAAATATTATTTTTTCAGATAAAGAAACTGAAACTTATTTTCTACTAATTATCAGCGTATATTTATTTTTTATTGTAATTTATCGATACATGGTATTTGGTCTTTTAACACACATCTCTCAGCCTTACACTGATGGAAACCTTATTTGCAGTGCACTACAGATATCACTAGTACTATGAAAAAGCAAATAGCTTGACTGTAACGTGACCTTCTGCTCATAAAGTTAAATTATTCAACTCCCCCACACAACAACAGGAAATAGGTACTTAAAAGATGGCATAGAAGAATATAAGACAGCTATTCTGCTTTGATGGCTCTGATTTCAGTAATGGAACTAAATACCTTGAAAGTCTTTGACATTCATTTGTATTCTTCCTTGAAGAGAAAACACTCTTCTGCTTTGATTTAGATTTTTAAAAAATTAACCCAAGCATTCTGAGGAAAAGGAAATTTTAAAAGGTAAGTTTCCATTGCATTTCAGAAGCCACAGATACTCAAAACCAATGTAATATGTGAAGCATTTATATCACAGTCAAAACTAGATCTCAGATCTTCCTGGCTACTAATCTTGTTCTCAGACCAATAGAAGATACATATGAATTGGAGAAAACTTTCAAGAAAGTATCATTCTGAAGATATGTTCAAACACATGGGTACCTGAATTAATCCACATTTACCTGGAAATCTTTATAAATAATAAGTTTTGGGTCAATTAAAAAATAGTAAGGGTTCAGTGGGCCTGAGCCATCATCAGCTATTTGAAAACAATATTGGTCACCTACTTGTAAGACCTAATTATAATTTACTTTAGTATTTTGTTCTCTGTTTCCTCTAAATTAGCAAAGAAAAAAAATGACTGGGAAATTGAAACTGAAAATATTTTTTCTGCACAGATTGTAATTTTGCTTCACTGCTTTCAAAATGTGATCCTTTCAGTACATGAAAGAATAATACGGAATAGGTAAAAATTCACATTTCCCACTGGAACTCTGTCACAAAACCCATGCAAGAGACAGACCTCATCAAACACACTGAGCACAGCTTTGTATCTCCTTTACTACATGGCTCCTTTCAGGAAAACAGCATTTGTTGCTTCCTGAGTGATGATATAAGAATAGTTCTACTATTCCAAACTTTTACACTTCTATGTGTTGTATTCAACAGACAGCCAGGCACTTGTTTTAAAACAACAGTGACAGGGAGCAGATAGAACACCATCATGACACCTTGCAGAAGAGTTCCTAGGCTGCAAGAAGGTGAGCTAAACACACTCTAGACCTTGCAACCAAAACACCCGTGAGTGCAATGAACCCAGGAAACTTGCCATGCAAAATTAAGATCTGGCTGCCTTTCTCAGGGAGGGTCCTACTCTCTTAATGTTAGATACTCTTATGAAAGCATTTCCACAGACTTCCTTTGCCATACTGAAGAATCTGCAAAATTTTACCTATTTTGGGAAGTGTTTTTAAGAGACTAGCTGGTATTGATTTAACCCCTCTCATTCTCTGCTAATAACCTTTGCTTTTGCTGAGTCACATTGTGCATGAGAAATCATTTTGCACACTCTCCAAAGCAACTATGGCTCCAGCTTATTGAAAAAACAGCTCTTTCTGACTTCTAAGCAGTTTCAGTTTCTACCAAGATCTCTTTTTCAGTTCTTCTATGCTGACTAATTTTATACTAGATTAATCTCCGATCTGTCTGTCATCCTCTCCTTGGTTTTTCACCCCCTCCCAAAAAGAACGAACATAAGCAACCAATGCACGATTTGCAAGCTAATTCATTTAACAGCCTACTCTGATAACAAGAAGAGGTATTTGTCGCTTTTCTTGACCAATATTAGTTTTTAACAGGCTGCCCTGAAGTACGTCTTAACACTCAGATATCTAAGCATTTCACTAAGTAAAGTTCATATGACACGTTATTTCATTTCTCGTTTCAGCCATGCCTTACAAATTTTGTTTTACAGCAACCATATTTTGAACTATTAAAATACCTTCCTGCTAAATATCTCCAAACAATAATGAATTAAGTTTACAATGATGATTATAAAATTTAGTGAAGCATGAAAGTGATACTGCAGATGTTGATCTCTATTAGATTTTATCTGAAAATATAAATTCACTGACTACAGGCTGGTATCAACGGAATGAAAGGAATCTGTAGTAACAAAACATTAACATAATTAAATTCACCACTGATAACAACTTTGCTTTGAACTTGACATGATTGCACAGACATATAAACCAATACAATTACTTCAGAATCACATCTTTTCTATACAAGCAATTCAGCAAAAATTCAGCATTGCAGCTTTCAAGGGCTAATTTCAATTTGTGTGGGGAAGAAGAGTCAAAACATGGAAAAACCAAGGAACTGCTTAACAAAACTAGTGATTTAAAATATTCCTTGTTAATCTACAAATATTTAGCTAGTAAGTTCATTTCACAGGTTTTTATTACATCAGGAACATCACAGATAGGAAAATGGGACTACCAGTAGAAATGGCTTTGTTATCCTTTATTTTGACTGAGGTTTCAATAGCCCTTATAACATATCATTTGATTTTAGAGAACTGCAAAAGGAGAAATAAAATAACTGTATTTAATCTTACTGTTCATTCAGCTACATTGATGAATGCTTACCTTTTACAAATACGTTAAACATCCTGAGATTCTGCTTTATTTCTACTTTTGAACATTTTGAAAATGAATATTTTGCTAATTATTTGCACTTAATATATAAACAAGAAATATCTCACATTCTTTTTCAGTAAAATCTCTTGTTAAAAAAGCTAATCATAAAAACAATGCTAAATGGTTTAAATTGCTTTCAAGAATAATTGGTCAGAATGTGCATTCTAGTTACCTGTCTCAGCACTGACACCATAGAAACCATTTGCAGAAGGGCAGAATCAATTAACAGCTGCCATACAGCAGGACTCAATGAGTTTAAAACCCGGCATGTTAAAAGAATAGTGGGTCATGGA